>JAZGTJ010004581.1:0-27204 GCA_036877575.1 Botia almorhae
TTTCTCTGGTTTCCCATCATGCTTTGCACATTTGAGTTCTCCTTTGTTGAGATTGTGATTTATCACTCGGACTCGGACAATTAAGGGACTCACACACAACTATCACAAAAGACTTAGAACAATAATTGATGCTCCGGGAGACAAAATATTAAGAATTATGAGCATGGAAACATATGAATTGGATTGTTTGTTTAATTTTGGTTATTGTCAAGTGGAATATATTAACATATGCAGCATCCTCAAGGCTGTAGAAATTAAAAACAAAACAGATTTTATAATCTCTAATCTTTCTTTAAATGCAAAAAATCTGAATTTATACAAATGAGAAAATAGGTGTGTAAACTCATGAGCACAAGCGTACATTGATTTCCACTGATTCGCTCATTATTATTCGTATCACTGTGTGTTGTGGTGAATGATACATTAGACTTCTTTGTTGACAATCTAAAGATAATTGCCTTTATACGTACTGTAAGAGGAGACGTGGCATCTGTTACCTTGTGTGCTTTAGCAAACAACATCGGTACCTGCCTATTGTGAACATGGAGATCTATGAGTTTTGTTTTTATATTTGGACAGATGCTGGTTACGTCTACTCTCTCCATCCATCACAAACACTGTCTAAGCTGTTCTTTCAGGGCAGATTCATCTCTCTTATCTTTTCCAAGCTTTGTACGTAATCACTCCCTAGTCCTATAGCCAGTTTGTAATACTGTCCAAATTTGAATATGATGCAACTGATATATAAGTACCAACACTATATTACCCATAATGCAAAGCATAGAGGATTGCCAAAGTCCTGCTTTCCCAAACCAAAGTATCCCAAATCCGAATCAGTATACAGACTGGAAATGAACAAGTATTTTTTAAAATTGATAAAATCCTTTCAGTCATTATGAACACACACACACATATAAAATGTTACAAAATGTAAATTAACGGCAATGTAGGTTTTTTTCCAGAAACATGATAGCACTAACTAAGTAAAGTGGTCATATATATTTATGTAAATGTATATCTTTTGTGGTAGGTGCTGGACCATAAAATGTTCGTCCGTTGGATTCAAATGCTATGATAGGATGTCCTCCTTGTTTGTCAGACTATGCATTTGCATACCTCTGCTCACCCTACTCACTTAGACAATTTTTGATCATGAGCGTTTATATGTTTCGGAGGAGGTGTCTTTGAAGTGCTCTGAAGGGAGGGCAGGATTGCATGGTTTCAAAGCAAGCTTGCTATTGCTAGCCCCTCAGAAAATGTGTACCCCACCTTTAATATAAATTCTTCACCAAATAGTGCAATTTGTGGCACACATTATATAGGGAACTGTAAAGGAATAAGTGAACAATCAGACACAGCATCAGTCTCTTCTCCTGCTGCTCATCTCATCCTCCAGGCTTTCTACCTGCTGTTTTAACCGCAGAATTGTCCTCCTCTCCTCTTATAGCCGACGCTACAGCCAGCCTAGGCACGGAGCGCACCTCTCTCACTAGAAAGTGCTTCACCCTACAGGGCCTGTCAAACCGCAGGTCTCTTCCTGCAGGTAAAGGCACAGCATCACGGCTCTTCTCTGTGTGGACTCATCCATCATTTCATTATGATGTGTTCCTGTTGTCCTGCTGTGAAAATTCATTGTCAGCACTCTCTGTCCATTGTCATACAGATCACTTGTTTTGTTCAGACATAAGCGCTTTGTCATTTTCAAACTTTCAAATTTTCAGGGTAATCTGAATTCTGTGCTAAACAGGTCAGTCCTAGCATCTACACAGAGGCACAGAGGAACATAGATACTTCAAACTGAAGTAAATGTCATAGTGTAACATTTCATAGAGCTTGCTTTTGACATTTCCAAAACAGTATTAACATTTTTAAGTATGATGTTCTTAATTCATGGTTGTTTTTAATTTTGTATTGCCTAGAAAACCACTCAGGGCGTGCATGCCTTCCGATGAGGTTCTAATCAGGTTCAGTCAGAATTGTAGTCGGAGTTTTTTCTCTTGGTCTTAGAGTACGACAACTCTTGGTTTTATTGTATGTAGATTATATTTGTGTAAATCACAGCAAATTTGCAACTCACTTGTCATTATCACGGCATTCATTCTGTGCCCTTGTACCCTTTATACTTCTGTATTTCTCTTGCCTTCATAAGATGTTCTTTATTCAATCAAACCTACTTACTGCCTACTTATACTTATTTTAAAAGATTGCACTGTAGAAAGAGAGAAAAAGGGAAGCAGTTGGAGAGAGAGGCAAAAAATAACCAAAAGTAATGAGTCAGACCTGTGATCATTGCCCAGTCGTTAAAGCATGTGAGCATTAGGCAAACCATGAAGCAACATTCATTATAAAACTTTATTTTTTTCTTGAGTGACAAATGAAAGAAAATTCAGGCCCTCTGCTGCTGACTGAACATGCAAAAACTAAAACCAAAACTAAAAACTTAAAGTCAATCATTTCCTTCATCCTTTCTTTCCGAACATCCTGTCTGGTCTCACTTCACCTCTTCATTATTTGTTTTCATTAACATCAGACTAACTACTAACACTTTCTGCCTTTTACTTCAGAACCTGCACTTAAAGAAACAGAGGTCACACGCCGCTTTTCTTTAGCCTCATCTATCAGCTCCGCCTCTGCGCCGCGCGCTAAAGGTACCAAATAACTTTTCTTTGCCTGCATGACACTGAACACTGAACTATTCTTAGGGTCAGAAGAACTACAGTGCATCTTCATTGCAAGTAACGTGACAACCATTTTCAACAAAGATATAATTAATAATCAATCTTCAGGGTGGCTTGAAATCTGATTAAAACCGGACTTTTGTTAATGTGTCTTAGTCTTAATAATCAGTGAGATTTGGACACTGTTGTCATGAAAATCATCGACAGGAGTATAACATCTGTTACTGCTTTGTTACTGTGACAGTCAGCTTAATAAACAATAGATGAGGACTGGTAATGCTACATTTTTAAATTGTATTAATTTAGTATTGACCTATTACTGTTACGTTTGGTATTTCTAGCTTCTTCGTTACATCTTTATGAAATGCATGCTGTAAGGGTCTATTCCTGACAGCAAATTAATCCACTAAAAAACGCGAAAGGACAGATGTATTGAATAATAAATACTGACTCTTGATAAGCTGACATTTTGGATGTGGCATGGCATTTAGGAGTGTAGCCCTGCTGCGCAGCTTTAGGAATGCGAATGAGAATCTAGATTCACGAGCCTTTTGTTTCCGGTGGCCTCGTTATTCTCTTTTAATGTGACAAAGCATAACAACTGCAAGGGGAATAATTTGAAAGATTGTGATTGTGATCATTAATCTTATATGTTCGGAGATCATGTTCGGAGATCATTATAGATGAGCAGGATTTCTTTTCTATAAAAAAATAAAAAAACCTTTATGTGCTTAGCTCCTCTTTCATCCAGCCTTAAAAGCAAAAGACATCAAATCAAGAGTGACCCCACACCGTTTGGCTATGAAGGTACCGCATGGACAGCTTGGCATGTTGCATGCTGAACATAGTCCTTGTATTGTTTCTCTTCATTTTTTAAATCATTTTAATTTATTGTTTATAGTAAATGGCGAGATGGTTTTAATTCCAAGTGACAGAACAGTTATCCTAGAAATCTTCAGAACAATGTGCCCTGTTTAAAAGCCCTGTGGCTTTTAAAAATTGTAATGTACTGTTTATTACTGGTCATCTCTTCTTGTGTTCAGTCTGCATCCTGTGAGTTTGCATCTATGAATTTTAACCATCAGGCTGCCACATTTTATTTTGTTCTTTTTTGAGTTGTGTTTATCTTTTAGGTTTTGAATCAATGTGTTTTTACCTGAATTGTGTATTTTCTAGTAACTACCAGCCCCAAAACCTCCCTCCCCTCTGCCATCTAAATCTGTGTTGTACCTTGTTCCACTGCACTTTTTGTTGTTAGGATAAGGTTTCGCGTTTGTGTTTATGGTGTGGTCATTTCCTGGGGTTACTTTATATGTTTTTGGTAGTCTTCTGTGCTTGATCCTGCATGCTGCTGTGAGGTGTAGTTTTCACTGCTGTGCTCCCTTTAAAGAGATGTAGTTTGATAAGCTGGTACATTTTCTCACAGACGCCATGCGAGCTACACTTCCCATTGAGAAAAAAAGTAAAGGTACCGCTGGTACCGAGCCCCTTGTGCCGAGGTCTGCTTCTCAACCAGGTAATTATGTGAAGAGATGCAGTATTATGCCAGTCATATTTTTCTCGGTTCTCTTGGGTGTTTCCTCTAATTTGCATTCTTTATGCAAAGTCTGAGAGAGACAGAAACAGTCAGAGTGTTTTGCATTGAGTGTATCTACGCGTTCTTTCCTGGCAGACGATTTCTGGAAAATTCTTGTCCTACACTACTCCCTAAGCACCCCTAATCATTCTCTCGTAGGTTTAACTGAATGGTGTTAACTTGTGTTTATTGTTTTTTTAGGATGGAGTCAGCGGCGTCTACCCTCAATGGATGCGGAGGATTTTGAGACCATTCCATCCAGTGAAGAACTTTCCATTTCCTCAGATGGAGAAGATGAAGGTCACAACAAAAATGTGTGTTTCCTGGACTACACGGTCTTCATTCACATTCTGTCCACATATCTTACTCATTTCTTTTTAAACTTCCAAATCCCAAATCCAAAACAGTGACACCTATAATCACGTGTCTTTATATAAAATACTAATCTTTGGAGGCCATGAGTCTTACAATTACCTATGAAAGAAGACCAGATTATCTAACAACCCAGAGGTTTCTCTGTGCTTAATCCCTGTGCTTAATATCTGAGGAGGGGAGAATTGTCTTTGTGAGAAAAAAAAGCTTATTAATGCAGAGCAAAGTAAGTCAGAACTTCTTTAACAATGGCCAGAAGGAATTAAATATAACATCACATACATATCCTTGCCACTAGAGGGCGACCTTGAATAATCCAATGATAAGACTTTCTATTTGCTGAGCTATCGACTAGGGATCCCAACCCATGTACATGGGGTACCAGAGCAGGTTCCAGGCATACCTGAAAAGATTAAATTTTTCCTCGTCAAACATAAAGACAAACAATAAAACACTATTAGATTTAGAACAATAATAATTAAAAATAATAATGAATCATTAATCTAATGTTTTTTTCCAGTTAAATGGCACGTTATCACTTGTGCCACTATTACCTTTGGAGCTGCAGGAAAATTACAGCACTGATTGTCTACTGGCATGGTCCCAGGCCCTTCACAAGAGACCATCCTGAGCTATGATATGCAATGGCTATGACAGCAGGCAGGGAAAAACAGCCCTTCAAAAACGTCACTGACATCTACTATAATATCAAATATTTACCAAAAGGTTTGTAGGAATACATGGCTACTTTTGAGTGGCCATCAATAGAAAATAATGCTTTTTAAATGATGCCCCTAAAATGGTGTAGTTACAGCATCTACCAGCAGAGGTTAACCACCTTGACCTCATTAAACCTCACAAACATGGTCACTACCACCAGAGGGCATCGTTAAATAGTCAACAGATAAGATTTCTTTTGAAAAACACACTCCCATTGCAATGACATTAAGCTTTCCTCTCATCAAACTGCCCCGTTCTAGTAAACCCAGTCAGCACCCAGAACTAAATAATACGCCCTCTCTCTGTCTTTCTTAAGGGGGAACATGATCAATATCAGGTGCAGCTGACGTATGTGTCAGGTACTGCTCAGGATCTGTCTGTGGAGGCTGGAGATTTAGTGCAATTCCTAGAAGAGTCAGAGAACGGCCACTGGTGAGTAATGATGTCACCACTCAGATATATTGCTGCAGGCTTACTCACACAGCACACTCACTCAAGAGAGCTTTATCAGAGACCTCATTTTGTTTTTGTTAGTTCCCTCATTAAGATCATCTTTTAAAGGAAGTGATTTGGATTTGAAGACCCATGGATTGGAAATGGTCTTAATGTCTTTCCGCTTTGAAATGATTTGGTACTCCTGAATGATGACAAAACCCTTTAGCAGGTATATAGATTTAAAATTTACAGACTTTCTCTTCCTGGAAAATGAACTTTTGAAAAGCTGTGAACTTTTTCCGATTAAATGCTCTCTGGAATGAGAATGTCTCCTTCCCCTAAATTATAAACAACCCTTGTCTCGGCCTGGAAATTGCAAGTTGCAAATTTGTCTGTCACTTGAATAATGGCCATTTGAATAGAATTTGAGTGTTACTCTGCTTTATTTGACTAAGAGTCATTGGATTAAAAGTTTTGGATTAAAGGATATAGTTTCATGGGTGAATGTGTGTTATGTCATAAAAACATTCTCGAAAACATACACACTGGTCAATCTAGTCATCCTCCACAAAGACAATTTACTGTCAAACGTAGAAATTGTTTACCATAACCAGAATTTAAGGTTTACAAGGGACTCTTGTGGTGCTTTTTCTGTGCTAAATACTTTTTAATCTACACATAGTAAAAATTCTAAAATGAAGTGCAGTCTGATTTATTATGATCTCATACCAGTCACTTTTAGTTTTTAGTTTTAAAGTATTTAAGTGTTTTTAAGTGTTTTAAAGATTTAAATCTGTGTTACACCTATAAGTGTTAAGCTAAAACCAAATCTATAATTATATATCCATGGTTAGAGTCACTGGTGCTTGTTCCAGAGCTTAGTCAGCTTGATTAACTGAAGGACACATTCTTGGATCAACATCCGTGTTGCTTTGGGAACAACATTCTATTAGAGTTTAGTATTATATTTTTCTACAACAATAGCAACCTAATTTTCCCTAGATATAAGCAGTGGCATACAATCTAGGCAGTATCAGGTTTAAATGTAATTACATTTTTAGGAGAGAAATTATGCTGATGAAAATTGTAGATCAACTTAATTTGAATATACACCCAGCTACATTTCCAGCACATTGGCTAATGTTCTTAAAAATGTTAATGGAATGTTTTAAAAAATAGTAAAAAAGTTTGAATGGCATTCTTATAACCAAGAAATAACGTTAATACGTCTAAATGTCTACCATTCTTTTTATTTAGTATAGTTTTTATTTTTTGTCTTTATGAGGTCAGTTCCCTCAGAGTAACCACAGGCGTAATTCATCACATTAATTATGATCATGTTTTACAAAGTTAGACAACCAGAAAGTGACAAAACTGTATAGATGCAACTGTGCATCTACAGCTTAAGCAAATGCCTGATATGTTTGTGCTAGAAAAGCTTTCTTGTGCTATCATCAATGCCAATTGGTTTCATATTTTATCTAATGCAACGACATTTGTGCTCATGCAAGACATTTTATTTATTCATTCCTGAAACTCAACCGTTGCTTTAAATGAATAAGTATTTTTGTATTCTGTGCTGTTTCGGTTTTTATTTCTATTCTAGCTGTATTTTTCTGAGCTACTTTGTTTTTGTAGCATCAGTGCTGTTATTGACTGCTTACAATTTAAAGGTCAAGTATGCAGATAAATATACAAATTAATCTAAGTGATTATCTGAGCCTCTTCTAAATTACTAAATAAATGCATCTGCACTTCTAACAGGTCCACCAAGCCTCTCTTCATCTGTATGATAATTCAAAACAATGAGTCACCCAATCTTTTTACATTTTAACCTGATCATTTTAATACCCCCCATGAACCTGTTTGAGCTCAAGGTTCTCCAGGTGAACTTTCTGTCTCATGTTCTAGGCTAGTCAGGAGCCTTAAAACTCAGAAGACAGGGCTGGTGCCACCCACAGTCCTGCAATCCACAGTAGAGGGAGTAGACCTTTACACTAACACTGGTACCACACACCAATTCAAGGAAGAGCAGTAGAAGGGCATGACTGACATTATCACTCTGGAGATATAAAGTTTAATCCCAACTGATGCTCTACGTAAATGATTTGATTTGTAGGGTGTGTCTCAGTAATCTAGATTCAGTAGTCTGGCCAGGGAGTGCCAGAATGTCTGGCTGTTTACGCCTGTCTCCCTCTCAGAATTGTGCTCAGAAAACTTTCCTGGAGTGAGCTCAAATATGATGTCTGTGATGTCACTCAGTCCCTTCCTGCTTAAACACATACCTTACACATTGACCGTGCACACAAGATTGGTTCAGTAGAAGGCAAGACTGACTCTACTTTAATTACGAGGTGTGCATGATGTCACCCTACAGGCATGCATGGAACTTTCATTCCACGAAACCTTGACATTCTCATGACTCCACATTCTGTCTTGTTTGTCTGTTGTCTTGAAACCTTGCTTCTTTAATAACAAGATGCTGTTTATTTCCTCAAAGCTTTAACTATGGGCCAAGCCAGCTGTTTAGAGCTGAATACAGTGTTTGTATGCTTTTCATATTGTGCGTTAAGCTTTTTCACCTGTACTTGCTGGAAGGAACAAATGTACATCATGCCATTTGAAAAAAACATAAAGCATGGTAGTATTTCAAGGTTCATGTTCTCGCACCACTTGTTTGGCATTGCACCTGTAAGGTCTGTTTCGTTTGCCACCTGTTTCCTGTCACTCCGTATACTCATGCAGTAGTGAGAGAGTGTGTGACATCACTAATACACGTGTCTTGTCTTTCTCTCCTTTTAGATATTTTCAGTGACCTCTGCACTGCTGCTCTCACTGATACAGAGGAAGCAGAAGACACACCTGGGCTGGATCCCATTCAAGACAGCAGATTTGCATGCTGAACATGTTGTGATGTGCATATGCTTCCTTTTGTGCTTATTTACATCATGCAGGATAACAGCTCAATGTCATTGATGCCCTTGTAATACCACTTAGAAATCTACTCAGATGGAGGAGTGGGTGAACTCTGCTGCTATGTGACCACTCTGATGAGACTGACCAATCAGAATGGACACTCTGATGAGAATGACCAATCAGAATGGATTCCAGGAATTTCTACCCTTATGCACAAATTCTTCAGCTGCTGATGTGACATTGACATTCTGCAGGCAGATATTTAGAAAGCAGCCTGTGCTTTCACTCTGCTGTGCCTTAGCAGCAAAGGCAGGGGTGCTTTTAAAGAAAAAAGGAAAGGACCTTTCTGAAAACTGGGTATAATGCAATATGATATCTGCCCTTTGCTTACTCAAACACAGAGGTGGCCATCTGAAAACACTGAAAGAAAGAGATTCTAAACTCTTACATCCTGCTGAAACTTCCACTGAAATGCTTAAATACACTTGATTGGTTTAATGTTTGATGCCTGTTTGCTTATGATACTATTGGTCAGAAAAATAGCACTTTTAAAGAGTAAAAAATTCTTAATTGTACAATATTTATACTCTCTTTTATATTTCTACATAAAATTTGAACAAGCCATCTGTAAAGCATTATTCCACTTTAATCCTCATCAAATATATTGCCTCTACTTAATATATTAATCTCTCTTGTGGTCTTGTTCCATATAAATTATCTTAAAACCACACCGTAGATCTTTTAAATTTTAGAGGAAATATGTACCTGGGTTTTTTATATTTCTGAAAATATGATCATTGTAGCATAAATATTCCAGCTGTACTGTAAAAGCACCTAATACAGTTATTTTACAGTATTGCTTCTGAATGTTGTTATTTCCAGTCTGGCAAAAACATAAATTGACTCAAATGACATTTTGTCATATAACAGAAACCAATATAGAAATCTGATGTACTGTAAACCTCCTGCTATAATAAACCGGACAGCAGTTTGGCAGTGAATGTAGTAATGATGATGCCAAATGTTTTGTCTTATAACAGTAAAATCAGTATTTACTCTGCAATTTAAACATAATTTGTCAGGCTGTGCTTAATACGTTCCAATATCAACCTGATCTTTTTGCTTGTATGACTATATCAAGCATAAACATTTAATGTTAAATGCAGATGTGACTATTGGTAGTATTGCAACATGTTTTTTATACATATGTGCATATTTTGCTTTTACTGCTACTTTATGGCCAATATTACACCATATATGAATATGTATTACAATGCTGTACATTTTAAATAAATAATGAAAAACATGGAACAGCAGATGAAACAAGCTTTTAATGCACTTAAATAACTTATATTTCATTGATTTCACTGTATTACATGGTTGGTTCAATAAAACTTTATACACATCTTTTTCTCTTTACAATACATGTTATGCTATTTTAAAATCATTTAAAATCTTATTCAAATGTCTATATAATGAAAAGTTTGACGTGATGTGAACCGGACAGCAGAGGTGTTTATCTCTGCCATATAAACACTTAACCCATGCCATAAGAACCGCCTGCAAAATGCAGAGGCTGGAAAGCTTCACTGGGCTTTGTTCTACAGAAGATGTCTTTCAAACTCCCAAACTCCTGAGGCACTGCAGAAGAGAGGGGAGAGAGAGCAGGGCACAAAGATCCAGAGAGATGTGACACGCATTGAGAAACAGAATTTTAAAAAAGTGCACTCGAACAGCCTTCACTCTGGCGTCTTCATGCTTCACTTTGTCCTTCACTCTGGCTTCAACTATTCAAAGACTCTGAAGGCACCTGGAAATCTATTTATCATGAGTCTTTGCCCCTTAAAACCAGACAGGGCAGAGGAGACTCTGTCAGCAGCTCTTATTGGGAAAGGGACTTCTAGGTTTAGGGAGTGCAGGTTGTCTCAGTTAATGGGGCATTACAACATGAAACCAGAGCAGGATTTTATGTTTTATAATGGCGCTTCAAGACATGAGTGTTTAGATTTTACATTTGCGCTCATTTGTCTTGAGACAAAAACGAACGATAAAAGAAAACCTTTTAATTAAGCATTGTGTCGTTAAATAGTAATATATTCACTATGAGTTTTATTTAGGTTGCTTGACACTAACATTAAAAATGTGACATGGCAATAGCCATAGCTTCTAACAACCACTGACACTGCAGGTGTTGCTAAAACTGTAATTTATTAATTTTCCATCTTCTCAGTGTAAGTTTTTAAAATAATTTAAAAAATATTTTAATATGAACCACGGTCATTGGACGGTGACCTATGTTTTTAATTAAGCAACGGTTACCATGGTAACGTTTTTACAGTATTTTATTGATTGACACGCTAAGCATTAAATAAAACTATAAAGTGATATGAGATTATTAAAAAAATGTTTTCTAGAAAATATGGACAAAATGGCAGTGGTATCTTTTACTAAATCTTTTGTTTATTTGGTCACAACTCTGCCAGCATGTTGTCTGATTTCTCTCATGACTGTGCAGACAGCATTGCCGTTTGAATCAAGAGCCAATCAGAAACGCCGCTTTGGAACTTCCGCTGAACGCTGCACTTTCGGCCAATCAATGTTCGGTTCCCATGTTTGCCTGCTTTTTTGAATTGAGAGGGTGAGTTAAGCAGAGCCACCCATCGTATCAGCTCTACAATGGACTATTTAATATTTAAACTAAATTTGTTTTCGTAACTTAATGTTTTTTTCTTGTTTTAAACTTTACGTGCCATTGCCAGGGCGGCACTAAACACGTTAGTTATAGTAATATTAATTAATTTGGCTAACAAACTCAGCTGGTCCTGCAGTCAGCTGTACTGTCGTTGTTTCTACATTTTTCAAAAGTTTATCCAACACATATCTGGGCTCTTTTAGCTCTTTTTACGGTAAGTTTTCATCATGCATCTGCTCTGAGCTAAACGCACAACTCTGTTGGAGAGATTTGCTTTTGTTTAGAAGTTAGCTAGCCGGCCCCGTGCAGGTTATGTCATGGAAGGGCATTGGACCTGAGCTGTCACTATCGGCTTTCTACGTAATGTGATGCGTTAGTTGATTAATTAGCGGATTAACCAGGCAGATCCTTACGTAATGTGATGCGTTAGTTGATTAACTAGCAGGGCTTGCAAAATCGCTAGCCCGACTGGATGACAGAGTAGTCCCGGGACGTCGGGCTAGCGATTTTGATACCAAAATGTATTTCCTCCTTGTCTGACGGCGGAGGAAATCTTATAAGGAGGAAAAATATATTGTAATGCTTTTGCATTCTCTCACTCATTTGGTCGGGTAATTGTGTGTGGGTTGTGTGTAATTTTCGGGCATCGTGGAGCCACTATCAATATGTGGGAGTATTGAAATCGCGTTTGAATGCACGCTCACTTTCAACTTTTACTTTCAATAATGTGAACTGAATTCAAAACTGTGTAGCAGTGACGCTCGTTCTGTCAGTCATTACTGTACTCACGTGACAAGTAAAATCTTGCAGCAGGCTTAAACGTTATATAGATTGCATGCGCAGTGGAGAGAAAATCGCTGATAGTTATGTTTGCGTGTGTGAAAATAAGAGGCGCATAGTATTTCAGTTCTGAAAGTGGAGACCGATGCACAGATGATAAAAGCTGATGAAGGAGATTCTTTGCCCTCAACGTCGAGTGGCATTTTCGTATCTGTGGCTTTGAAAATGTTTTGTCTCCTTTACAATATTCTACATTAAAAATAATGTCTTTTTTATTTGTGCTTTTTAAATTCATTTCGGGCTATCAAAATCTGAAGAGTGCCTGCCCGAAGTCCTACCAGGGATTTTTAAATTTTGCGAGCCCTGACTAGTAAAATGTACATTCTCGATCATATGTTCAGTATGGTGTTGTTTTCGTTTAAAAAATGTTTTGTGACACTCTTTATTCTTCATTACAAATATATATATAATTAGCCAGAATTGTTCTGGGTAATGCAGCTGTTTCTTTTATAAACCGTGATAAAGATGTGTATATATATTAATTCACCCCTCCCTGCTGTCCTCGTACTCCTCCTAAAAACTTGGCTGTTTGTCTCTGTATTTTTTCCGCCTTTGTTCACTGCTTTCCCTGCGGCCTCCTCCAGCTTTTGATATTCTGGACAGGACTGGGTCACCACCCCTTGTCACAGTGCCATGGCTGACAGCAGCATAGTTACTTTAGGGACGGGCCGCAGCCTGCTGGTGGACTCCTCTGTATATGACTCCCGGATGGCAGAGACCTCTAAGGAGCAATTTTTCATTGGTCTACGCACAGAGGAGACAGAGGGTAAGTGAAGTGCCCTCCATCTCAATCAACCTTCTATCGGATGACATTTCTGTAGGGCAAACCGTTTTGCTGTGGAGGCACACAAACATAACAAAAGCGGTTGTTTTATCAAAGTCTATTTTGTCTATTTCCATAGAGATTCACCTTTGCCTGTTCTCTTTCAAACTCTTTCAGATGTATTACCCAGAGTTGAGACCAGGGTGGTGTTGGTATGCGAGGCCGGCGATATTGCAGAGCTTGAGAAAGCTTTACAGGTAATATAAAAGACTGTAGCTGTTTGTTAAGCCGCATACTTTTCGTAACTGTTGATGAGATGAGCTACACTTACCACGTTCATGTTAGTACAGTCTTTAAAAACCTGGGAATATCAGATTAAGTGATTTTATTGCCCATAAACCGAACACAGTGTCTCCTGAAGGACCGTGCGGAGATGTTTAAGATGTTGCTTATGCTCTCTACATAAATCTCTGACAATAACATACTTTTATATCCAGGGAATTTTGAAATTATTGTTCCTAGGCCTGGTAAATTCAAACGATTTATAATTTTTTTTTAAAATTTGTTTCTAGTTATGTATATATTTAATGAAATCTCTTTAAAATGATTAAATAATTTACAAAACTCTTATCCAGTAATTACCAATGATTGTAAAGTAAAACAGTTAATAATCAAAAGCCCAAGGTGTAATTTTAAAGGCTCAATTCAAGGTTTAACCTTTTGTGACAAGCTGATTTTACATTCCAGCCATCACTGTCTGTAGCTAAAAGCGTTCATATTCGAGAATTCACATGTTTGATTTAAATTCACATTAAAGTGTTTGTTAACAGGAAACAATTTTTTTTGTTGGTTAAAGAGTGCTGGTCAAGCTTAGTGTGCAGTATTTCTAGATACCTTAAAGATAAACCCTACATCTTTCAATTCTTTAGTTTTTAGTGATTTTAGATTGCTTTTAAATTGGCTCACTGCAGTGTTTCTTGTTTACTTATGCTACTACATAACTGATTTATCCTTTGGCACAATAACACATATCTACGAAATGTTTTAAAGTGACAAGTTCGCAGAGGAATGTAGGTGTGATGTAGTGAAACAACAGTGAAATTGTAGGATGTTTTTGTTGCGTCTGTAGCTTGGCATAACATCAAGAGAAATGTAAGATGTGTCAGAAATGATTGGAGTGTTGAAAAGCAGAACAAATGTACAATGTGACAAAGCAGCTTGCGCTGCAGCTTTGAAGACAGTTGCCTCTCTGATTTGGAGCTGCATCACATAACCCTGGTAAACAGGCTGAACGTTGACCTCAGCATTCTGCAGCTTCTGTGTGGAATGTAGAGGTCAGGGGCTGACAAACCAGACGTTATAAACGCTGTTTCATTTGCTCTGACAGTTGGGTTTGGAGGGAGTGCAGGTCATAGGGAGGAAATTTAGGCTCAGAGGTTGACAGACGAGTTTTGGATGTGTGTTGATACTGGATGAAAGTTTCCATTATGGTGGTGTTCCAGAAGCTGTCTGGTGCATGCCCTTGACATGATGTGAGAAGACTTCAAATGTAGCTCTTCTCTTACTAATCTATTCTCCCCGCCCTTGCGCGCAGACAGCCCGATCGGAGGCTGTGTGAATCGGCAATGCTAATTAACATAGCAGAACTTCTACCTGGACTTTACTTGACATTTGTTTGAAGTTCTCATCTGACAGTTTGTAAGGCCCTCCTGCCTGGGAAATTTATCAGCTTTGGGTTGTCAGGTTGACGTCAATTCTTCATTTTTATAGGCCATCACAATAATGGAAGTCCCGGTGGTAAAGATTAAGGAAGGCCAGCCGGGCACAGAAGCGCGTGAGAAATTGATAAAATCTATAGTCAATATGGTATGTCTTGGGAACTGGACTCTTTGCATGCTTGAGAGCACACGGGGGGATTTGCAGCATGATGTTTTAAAAGGGATTCGGTGTGGCACTATGATATTTAATATCAAACTCACTGACACGGTGGTCTGGACTAAATTCTAACAGCGTAAATCTAATATGTTGTGTGTTTGTCCAACAAGATGTCTCTAATCCATTGAATTAAGAAAAATTAATTCAATAAATAATTTATTTAATCAATTGGTGATTAACCCTCTTTTTTAAATGATGTCTTGAATCTTATTCTGATATAATTAAAAAAAAATTTTAACCTTCAGGTGAGTCTGAAACTAATCATATGATAATGATGATTCTCAGAAATTATGGCGTAATTTTAATTTAATTGTAATTTTTCAGTTTGAGTAGAATGGGAATTTCTGCATTTCTATTGAGTTCACTCTCAGTACACATCACAGGGGTGTTCACACAACACATTCTTGCTTTCTGTCTGTCCAGTTTTTTGTGTGTACATATGTGTCAGACATTTTTGACCACTGCACTGCCTCATGCAATTTTTTGCAGCATCTTGTGTTTTATCACTGTGCGTGTCATAGTTTTAGGAAAATTTCTTTTATAAATGAAAGTGTTTTTAGTCACTTTTGCACTTTGGGTTTCAAAATTCAGAATGTGTGCTGTGTGAACTGCATCTAGCATGATGTTTTTGTGTGTTTCATAAACTAATTCCCTAACGTGTCAAAACACTTTTAACATCCCTCATGGTAAAGAAGAAATCCATTTCCATTGTCTTTGATGATCTCAAACGATCAAACGTGTATTATTTTCTACATATTGTGTCATATTGATCCTTCACCACTCAAGATCACAAAGCTTATCAGTTTTGCTTTTCATCAGGATATAAATACTCCCTGTATCAAGACCGATAATGTCAGAGAGTTTGGCGATGATGAGAATTGCGAGTTTGAGAACGTGTTTGTGCTGAAGGACTTCCAGGCTCCAGAATACAACTTCTTGTACAAAAATGACAGCCGTATCCTGGGGCCTCCGGCAGTGATGTACTGCGCCAGCAAAGGAGAGGTGAGACCTAAAATAAAACCACACAAGCACACAAAACCTTCTCGTGGGTTTTTATCCCCACTTGAGACATAAAGTTGGATACCACTGTGGCACAATTCACCACCGGGTTTCTGTTGTGAGTCAAGCACAGTCATGTTGAAATAAAATTGTTCTTCCACCTGAAACGGGTTTGTAAGCAGGTTTATTGCACCCACAAAGCCTGAAAAATGCAGCTATCTTATCTGCTAGGAGTGCAGGAGTGTCTGCTTGACTCCCTCAGATATTCCGGTGCAAGATGAGCACTTGACTTGCCAGCAGTCATATGAGACAGAAAGATTAAGTTGGACACACAAAAATACAGATACAGCTACAACGCTCCAGTGAGAAATGAGCACTTGTCTTATTGTATTAAATCTTGTGGTCACAGCCCAATCTAATTGGTGTATTTTTCTGTTGTGTTTATTTTTCCTAAAGTCCAATTAAAATATTAAAATAATGTCAGTGTTTCTTGCAACAAAACAGACGCACATTGTTTGTGTGTTTTAACTAGTGTATCTTTAAAATTCTATATTGAATTGACTTGTTTTTATTGGCAAAACTTCTTTAATATTGAACCTGTCATTCTCTGCTTTTTCTCTTCCATAGCCTCTGCCGTTTTCCTCCAGGCCTCTCTACTCTATGACCATGCTGAACTTATCTCTGTGCTTCACTGGTTTTCGTAAAAAAGACGAAGTTGTGAGTCTGAAATTTTCACTCATCCAACACCAAAAATGAGCCGCTGTCACTGTCGAAAGGTTTGCTCTTATTAAATGTGTTTTTCCTCAGGTTAACCTGGTCAATCTGGTCCATCACATGGGCGGCACAATCCGAAAAGACTTCGACAGCGCTAAAGTCACACACCTCATCGCTCATTCGACACACGGTGAAAAGTACAGGGTCTGTATCCACATATATATCAGCCCTCAGCTCCACTGATTTTTGTGCAGTACAGCGAACATCAAAAAATTTAGGTTTAGGTTAGAAATTTTTGCTTGGTTCTGACGCTGAATAAGGGCATTCACCAAATTTCTGTTTGTTGGTTTTATATTTTACAGTACTTTTTCTTATTAAATAAACCTAGCTTTATTTGGTCCAGTGGTGTCCATGTTTTCCACGGTTCTTCAAACCCCATGTGTGCTCTCTGTAACCGCGTCTCCTGTCCACCGTTGATGTGTGGTTGTTACATAGGGATAGTTTGATTAAAACAGTTCTCATGTATCTCTTCTCACAGCAGGCAAAATCAGGCTGAATCATTCAATAGCTCCACATGCATAATGCATCAGGCAGGGTTTGGTGAAGGTATCTTTCCTCCACATGCTGTTAACTTTGTTTCTTCCTCTGTTTTTAGCTGGCCGTGTGCATGGGCACGCCCATCCTCACCCCTGAGTGGATATGCAAGGCATGGCAGCACAGAAATGACATGTAAGATTGTATGTGAATTATCATGTGAGTGTGGAGGAGTAAAAACTATGACTGATGAGGCTGGAAAGTCCAGCCACTTGGGTAAAACTGGGTGCCTATATTTTAAGGCGTGGTACTATATTTTTCGCCACGCTCTAATTTTGACATTTTCCAGACATGCATCGAACATTTGAACCCTGATGTGCCTGACGTCTGCTTTTTTTTGTTTCAGCAATTTCCATGCAGACAATGAGAGCTTTCGCACTGAGTTCAAAGTCCCTCCGTTCCAGGACTGTGTGCTGAGCTTTCTGGGCTTCTCCGAGGAGGAGAAAACCAACATGGAGGAGAGGACACAGAAACACGGTAACGAAGTCACGTTTCGGCACCCATTTATATTGTAAAATCTGAAATGCCAATATATGAAATGTCACAAAATTGTTGTTTAATATCCGAAGTCTTTTCACTATAAAATGAATCCGGTTTGTTGATACCAGAAAATAGTTATTCTCTCACAAAGCAAATGACCCTTGACCTCTGCTTAAGGAGAGTTTTATAGTAGAGTTTTAAGTAGCGCATGTTATTTTTTTTGTCCAGGTGGCTGGGTTCAGGCAGTGGGCGATGAGAGGTGCACACACTTGGTGGTGGAAGAGAACTCCATTAAGGAATTGCCCTTTACACCTTCGAAGAGACTCTATGTAGTGAAGCAGGAGGTATGAACTTGACTTACAGTCTCACAGAAACACGCACTATGAGCTGTGGGGCCATAATAACAGTGTGTAAAAATACACTGTGGTCCTGCTGAGTTGTTGTTATATGTTGAGTTCTGTTGTTTCCAGGATTTACTTGGTTATCTAGTGTTTTTCAGAGACTGGTACTTTTTTGGCACATATCTGAGTTTTAGCAGTTCAGTGATCATATTTGCATCAGTATTTTGGTTTATCAAGGTTTCAGTGGAGATTTAATTTATTACATTTATTAATTTTAGTGTTGTGCACATGTAATTTTCTCTCTCATGCTGTCTCTTTGTGCAGTGGTTTTGGGGAAGTATTCAGATGGATGCCAGGGCAGGGGAATGCATGTATTCTTATGAAAAGGTAGGATGCTCAAATATGTCCCTTATATTATTCTCAGCAGCAGTTATTATTATTGTTATTAAATTTTTTTAATTAAATCAAAATTGTTTTTTATTTAATATTATGTATATGTATATATATATATATATATTAAATTATTAAAATAATATTAAATAATAATTAATTAAAAATTAAATAAATCATATCCGAGCCAAATTTGAGATGATCTGATTTAGAATTATTTTTAGAGGAAATATCCCTTCGAACAGTTTGCTCTTAGCCCTTGTCTTGTAGCTCTTGTCAATGTAATGAATGTGTACTCCTGTTTCCTCTAAGCCGGAGAGCCCTGCGATGAAGAAGGCCGTATCTCTGCTTTCTCTCACAACGCCCAACAGCGGCAGGAAGCGTCGGCGTCTGCGAGAAACATTGGCTCAGCTCACTAAAGAGACAGAGATTTCCCCCTTCCCCCCACGCAAGAGACAGTCGGCAGAACATTCCCTCTCCATGGGTTCCCTGCTGGACATTTCCAACACACCTGACACCTGCAAATCCAGTGGAGGTGAAAAGAATGGTCTTGCATGTCATGTGATTCAAGCAACCAATTAACACCATGCAAGGTGCTACCCATGTGATGCAATACACCTCCCTAATTCATAACAGCCCATATAAAGGACAGGTGATGTTATAGTAATGATGTTTGTGTATTGCTAAGCTTATCGTGCGGTACCCTAATAAGTGTACAAAATATGCAGCACATAATTTTTAATCACCTTGAACTTTTTTTTAACACTTCTCTATATTAAGTGAATTTTTGAATTAGAGTAAAACCAGCTGCCTTGCTTATAATTATTATTTTGGAGGTCCACATATGATTCCCTTAAGTATTGCATCTATAGCTTGCTCCCTAGGTTTGGAATGGAGTATATGAATGCTAGCTGCAACCTGATTGGTTGAAAAAATTGTTGGCAAAATTCCAGTCACGTTCTGTTTAAAGGCGATTGCTGCAGGGTGCAGACCTCAGAAGACTTTGATCTCAGAGGTCCAGGGTGACCTCACACAGGGCTAAGAGAAAGCAGCAGAGCAGTCAGGGTTGGTTTTAGATGTGTGAGGCCACTGTATTTTACAGAACACAAGTGCAGGAGAAGCAGTGGTAGGTGCAGGAGTGTAAGGAAGAGTAGAACGGAGAAAGAAGGGCCACTGCAGTGCACCAGCACTCCTGTGTTCAGCCTGGAACAGCAGACAGGTGACAGCTACATGACTTCAGCCCTTGGTTAAACATATAACAAATACATGCATCTGTGCAAATAATAATGTAGTAATAATAATAATGTAATAATGTAGGTCTTTTCACAGAATGGAGATAAAAGGTTTTTAGGAGTTTTGAATAAAAGGAGTTTAGTCTAGCACAAATTGTAGCACATAAGTAGTAGTTAAAAAAACTGAAAGAATGTTAAACCATGAAGTCATTATTCCTGCATTTCTTGCAGAAATATATGCTATTTAACACAGGTTTTATTGAATGTCTACAGTCAACCCAATCTTGTGTATTCTGACTTTTCCCATCATTCGCCTTAGGATTTAATTTTGGGACTTACAAATCTATATTTGGGATTTAATACCCGAGGCCTTTATTTAAAGTAATCAGCCGATAATATGACATCACACTGTAGTAAAAAGAAGTGGAGCATAACTTAGTATGGGAAGTAACCACTGTCTGTCCTTTGATCTGTTTCAGAAAATGTCAAACACTCCAAAGGCTCAACCCCTTCCCTGCCCAAGCAGTCAGCCCGATGGCAGGTCTCCAAAGAGCTCTACCAAACCGAGAGCAACTACGTTGACATCCTGGCCACGGTCCTGCAGGTTTGTGTTCAGTGTGTTTTGCATGCTTCATTGTTGGTTTTATTACACGTATGTACACACAAACAGGAAGTGTCAAGTCATATTATCTGGCTGAGGCCTTATCAGTCTGAATCAGTACCTCTGACCAGTAGAAGGACAATAAATTAGATTTGGACACCAGTACCATGGACATTTATACTGTGCTTCACACCTTCACATGCAGAGCTTATTCGAACACACATGCTGTCCTGTGTCTCTGCCGATAGTAAATGCCACAATCAGAACCCCACAAATTTTACTGAATAGTGCAGTCAGATCAGTTCATCAGCCAGTACTGCATAGCCTGACCTTTCTGTTCCACTCCATTGGATTTTCATGAAGTTTGAGTAGCTGTCAAGTGGAGGCCCAGAACTGACTTTACTGTCCTGCCTGCCTCGGTTTCATTCCATATCGGCTGCTCGCTCTCGCCCAATTTTACTCTGCTTCCTTCCGCACCATCTTTTTTTTCTCAAAAACATTATTAAAGAATTAAGGAAAAATGGCATGAAGGTGATGTCTGTGTTGTAGGCTGTTTTTATCATTAACTTAAGGACATACTTTTTAATGGTGTTTCTAATTTAATCTTTGGTAGAAAAGAGTTAGAGTTCAGTTTGTCTGTGTCAATTAGATCAAACAATTATCGTACAAATTTGAATTATCGTAATCAGAATGCAGCTATTCATTCAAATGCGTCAACATGGCATTTTTTGTGTATAAATAACAAGTGTTAGTAAGGGCAAACGTTTAGGCAAATAAATCTGTTTATTACTAGATATTTTGTACTGGTGCATCAAAATAATTTTTGATTTAGTTTAAAGTAAATTGGAAAACAATTTAAAGAAAACATTTCAAACCATATATTTACTGATGGTTCTTATATTTAACCATTTAAAATGTATTTGGTAACAGTGGAGACATATCAGGATAGCAAATACATAAATATGAAGATAAATCTTCAGAGCTTAAAGATATGGAGATCTTTCGGGCTCACTTTTAGCCTGGCAAAGAATGATATTGGCTCCTGTGGTAATGTAGACCTCTGCGGTCAAGTGTCTTTGGTGTCCATCCAGGCTCAGTCAGCCAGTTTCCTTTGTTTTTCTGTGATTTCAGCTCTTCAAATACCCGCTGGAGAAAGAGGGGCAGGTGGGCGGCCCAATTCTGGCTCAGGAAGAGATCAAGACAATCTTTGGCAGTATTCCAGACATCTATGAAGTGCACACCAGAATAAAGGTGGGCAATAACCTCTCCAGAACGTTGAGTAAAGGCTGAACAATGAGCGAGTGGAATGCGTTTGGTTGATAAATGTGCTTTGACAGGCGGATCTGGAGCGGTTGGTGATGAACTGGTCTGAGGAGAGGAGCGTTGGAGACATTATCCTGAAATATGTGAGCATGATAAAGCTTTGAACCCCACTTTGAGCTCATATCAAGTCAAAGGCTCAATGGCAGCTTTGTGATCTCTCTCTCTCTTTCTTAAATTCTCTCAGTCTAAAGAGCTGGTGAAGGCGTACCCACCATTCGTCAACTTCTTCGAGATGAGTAAAGAGACCATAGTGAAATGTGAGAGGCAGAAGCCGAGGTTTCACGCATTCCTGAAGGTACAGTCATCTACTGTTAGCGTGTTTGACAGCTTCTGTGTCAGTGAGAAACCCATCCACCAGGACAATTATTCACCTGATGTCTGGCCATTTATTAAGAAATGTTCTTGGCTCAATAGAAATGGTGGCAGGCTTTCAATGATCAATGAGGTTTTGTGTCGTTCCTCAGCTTGTATGGACAAGAAAACATTGACAACAAGAAACAGTAATGCGCTTAAAGATTACAGTAAATGTGCTTTCCTTTCAAAAACAGGTGTGCGTTGAGTGTGTTGCACCTGGAACGTTTCTTTAAGATTATAAGCATCAGTCGATAATTGTGTCCACCTGGCTAATTCACTTATTTTCTGTTTCTGTGAATATTTAGTAAATATTATATAGTTTTATATAAGCATATTGACATTGGGCTTTGAAAAATATCGATCCGCTGTTGTTTGTATGCTTGTGTTCAGTGAAGGCCTTTGTGTGCGTTATAATTTGTTCACAGATTAATCAGGCTAAACCTGAGTGTGGCCGACAGACCCTCGCCGAACTGTTGATTCGTCCTGTGCAGAGACTGCCAAGCGTAGCTCTCCTCCTCAACGGTAAACACACACACATTCTTATGTTCTTTTTATTAGAGAATTAAATTTATAGTTAAAATCCAGCTTTACTAATTAATTGAGTGTTTTTATATGAGAACAAGGTTTTGTCAGATTTTGTTAACTAATGACATTTTTCAGAGGTTCTGTCTCTGGTATGTCCCGCAGGTTATATTATATTTCACTGTTCACACTGAAATATTTGACAGGTTGTTCTTTCTAAAATTTGGTCTGTCACAACTGTCACATGAATGTAATTGTTCTTGATGCGTGTTTTTGATGCGAATGATACGTGAGATGTGACACGAGAAGACAAGATTCAGAATGGATTTCATTCTTTCTAGATATAAAGAAACACACATCGGATGACAACCCAGATAAAGTGACACTGGAAAAGGCCATTGAGTCTCTGAAGGAAGTGATGACGTGAGTTCAGTGATAAAAGCTTCTGTTTCTGTCAAGGAATTCTTGCTCTGTTCAGTCTGGAGTTCCTACAGCAGTCACTCTTTAAAATGTTCACAGGCACATAAATGAGGACAAGAGGAAAACAGAAGGACAGAAGCAGATCTTTGATGTTGTTTATGAAGTGGATGGCTGCCCTGTAAGTAAAATATCACTTATTAGAAATGTCAAATATGCAGTTACATCTATGTTAAGTTAAAGGAATAAATGCAAAAATGCAAACTCCATTATTTACCCTCACAAAGGTATAACGTATATACTTTATGCTACAAAATGTTACAAAAGTGTGACCATGACAACTATAGTAAATTATAAAATCTAACTGCACTTTTGAATGTTGTACGTCTCTCTATGGTGGCAGAAGCAGCTGTGCTGTCTGAAACGTCCCTTCACTCAGTCTAACACTAAATAGAACAGAGCGAACAAGCTCATGCGGTCTGCTGTCAGGCTGAGCACAGAACAGCTGCGGCCAGAAAATGGGGCTGCCAAACCAGTGTAATCAGCCTCAGATGGGAGCTCTGTTTCTGGATCTGTTTGCTTTAGTAACTGAACCAGCATGGACAGACACAGTCTGATCCAGGAACAGCACTTTGAGGTCTTCTCTGAGGGCATCTTGTAGGCTCAGAGACAGAAAATGTAGCATGTTTATCAGCGACTCGAAATGGTTGAACAAGATTACATTTACCTGACCCCACACCAGTTGTTAAATCAAGCCATTTGTAAATGGGAGGGTAGAAACCGATCTGTGTGTGTGTTTCAGGCCAATCTGTTGTCGTCCCACCGCACTCTGGTTCACAGGGTGGAGACCATCACTCTGGGAGACAAACCCTGTGACAGGGGAGAACACGTCACACTTTTTCTTTTTAACGACTGTTTGGAGGTAAAGTTCTAGTTTTCCACTTTCCAGCACATTTTATCTCGATATAGCTGCAAATTTAAAAGAGGTTCCAAAATGGTAGTTAAGATACTTTATAGACCTTGAAACTATATTTGCTATATATACTAAGTATGAGATATACAGTAGAAATGTCTCCATATTTAAAAGCAGACACACACAACAGTAAAACTTTCAAGAAACAACTAAAACTCTTCTTTTTCGTCTTTACTTCCTTAACTAATTTACTAACACACCCCTACTTCTACTTCTAAAAAAAAAACCTTTTCATACTGTGTTGAAATACCTGAGACCTGTCTATAGCACTTATTGACTGTTGCCTCTTATTGTGATTGAAGTTGCTTCCTTGTCCTCATTTGTAAGTCGCTTTGGATAAAAGCGTCAGCTAAATGTAAATGTAAAAGAGTTAAAACCTTTTCTTTTGAGAAATTAACTTACATGTGTTCAGATTGTTGGGAACCCCTCCATCTGCCATAGGTCGGACTAACAGCTCTCCATATATTGTTTACACTTTCAGGGTAATCATCTTACAAATGGCTTACTTAAAGTTCTTTCTGCATATTAAGTATTCTATTGTTTAAAAAAACTATGCCTTAACTTCCTCTGGCTTTTCCCTCAATTACCTTCTTTTATTCCTGTGCCCAAATCACAGCAACCTCTAAAACGGTTTGTTCAGTTCCAGGCAAGAGGTTCTGTTGAAGAAAAAAATGGTGAATAATTTATGCGTGTGCAATCTATGCTTGCTGGCTCGACTCTCCAGTCTGTTTCTCCAATTAGCGAATGGATGCGTTTAAGCACTTTGGAAAGGTTTACTCGTGTGCGTGTGTGTGTCGGCACACGACTGTGGTTTTCGCCCACTGCTGCGTTTGGCCTAGTAATGAGTCCGGGGACAAGGGAAGCCTCCGACTGATCAATTATTCATTATAGAAAGTTCTCTGTATGCATATGTCGCCCTGTCACTGCATTACACATTTTGACTATTTTGAAGCACCTGAAGGGGCTCCCCACTGTTTTTGTTTAGAGAAACATTCTACATGCTTGCGTTATGAAGGAACTTTTTGCCTCGGGGGTTTAAAGTGCTTTTCTTTCCGTTTCTCTGTATTCAGATCGCAAGGAAGCGCCACAAGGTGATCACCACATTCCGGAGTCCATTGGGTCAGACGCGTCCGCCCGCCCAGCTCAAGCACATAGCCCTGATGCCTCTGTCTCAGATCCGGAGGGTCCTTGACATCCAGGACTCAGAGGGTGAGAGCAGAGGGATCACTCAGTGTTCTGTATCCCTCCTGGAGCACTCGTGCAAACAATCTTGCATGTTTTTTTTTTTTTTTTGTATTTTCAAAAACAGAACTTTAAAGAGGGAGTTTAATTGGGTTTTGTGTCAGGCATGAAAATGTACCTACACTTCGTCTTTAGCTCATCAAAATCCAGTCAAGGCTCAAAACGCCTGTTTAATTTTAAATAAAATGAAATGGCTTTTTTTTTTTGAAGGTCACGTTCTGCAGCTTAGCAATTTGAGTGATATTCAGATTTTTACTTCTAAATACTTTAACCAAAATTGAAGTCTTTCATTTACTCATCCGTATGCTGATCAAAACCCATATGCTGTAATTTTTCACCTGGAACACTGAGAAGAATATTTGAGTTTTTTTTAATTTTCATGTAGCACTTTTAATGGCAGTTTTAAAGTGGCTATGGCTAATATGTAAAAAGAATAGTTTTAAAAATGAAAAACTAATTAATAAAATTTAATTGATACTGTGTTATCACTATGCAGTGATAGCAGAGACATAAAACTAGCACAGCTACCAAGGAAATGGATTGTCAGGGACAACGTTCAATTATTCAATTAATTTGTGGTCATGACATATTGATTTTTTTTATTATAAAATGTGTTAATCCACAATGAAATACAGTGGATTCAATGTAATTTATCAGTGTATGTGTTCCCTGAGATTGAAGCCACAACCTTGGCGTTGCAAGCACCACTTTTTGTCAGTGGAGCTACAGGGACATTTTGTTTATGTGTCAATGTGTATCTTTGTTTTGTCTCAGAGTGTCAAAACGCCTTCGCCCTGGTGGTACGTCCTCCTACAGAGCAGGAGAACTTGTTATTCAGCTTCCAACTAACGGCCGAAGACACCCTGAAATCTGCCTGGCTCAAGACACTCTGTCGTCAAGTGGCCAATACGATCTGCCGCGCTGATGCGGTAAGCAGACACACACATGCATAGAAACATAGTCACTTCCTCCTCAGCTCATCCCCCTCAGGTCTGGAACAGAACTCAATTATTTATTTTATTAGCTTGGCTTTCTTTTTATTGTGCCTATAAATTAGAAGGTTTGTGTGGGCCTTTTGCTGTTGGCTAATCCTATTAGTTGGTCCTGTGTGGTTTAAACTGGAAGGCAGATTAATGTAATTAGGAGTGGAATTGTACTTGAACTTTACACTTCAGACGTAGATGTCTTTATCTTCGCGCCGCAGAACCGCGGGTCACTCTCGTGGACGTGCTTGTTCCAGTCCAGCCCTGCCAAAACGGCACATGTAATTGGCCTGGGCAGACAGATGTATGTATTTCCCTTTATAATTAACAAGACAGACTAAACCCTGCAGCTACATGCATTTCAGCCAGACTTGCAGTTCCAGGACCGACCATGAGGTGGCGATGTATGCACACGTCGCCCACAGGAAAGGCATGCATCCACATTCACTCTTTGCGCCTCTGAATATCAAGAAGCCCCAGCTGTTTGGAACGCTGAACAGTGACGCTTTGCATTTTGACAGGCCAGCAGTATCGCTGCGTATTTATTTAATTTTGTGTCTTATACAGGAAGATCTAATTCAAAGCACTGATCCCGAATCTGTCCAAGTGAGCACAAAGGACATGGACAGCACGCTGAGTCGAGCATCCAGGGCCATCAAAAAGACGTCAAAGAAGGTAGAAGATCCACAAAACTGTTGAAAATGAAAATTGGCTACATCACACATGTAAATTCACCTCGGCTGTTTGGTCTAGCTGTCAATGCAATGCATGGAATGACATGATGTAGAGGATATGTATATATATATATGTATGTGTGTGTGTGTGTTGATATACAGATATACACACAAACACACACACACATGTATATAGATAGATATAGATGTATATAAATAAAAGAGAGTTTGTAGTGTAACACTGATTGTGTTTGTGCTGTAGGTCACTAGAGCATTCTCCTTTACTAAGACCCCTAAGCGTGTGCTTCAGAGGGCATTTATGGCCAATGGTACCCCAGATGAGAAGAGCCCTGGCCTAGATGCTGATCACATGGGGCGAATGGCAAGCAGCTCCACACTGGCTGTGAGTCTCTCTGTCTCCCTGTCTCTTTCTCTCTC
>JAZGTJ010004582.1:0-30366 GCA_036877575.1 Botia almorhae
TTTTTTTATAGTACTTAAGATAACAACTGAGATTCTTGCATTAAAGTTTAATCCTGGAGTTACGTGATCTTTCCAAACAGCAGCTTGCAAAAGTTAATACTTTTGCTTGAATGTTCTCGTGTATGTAGCTTGCTCAACTTGTTTGTTATAAACTTTGTTCCATGTGCAAAATGAACTGTTCAAGTCCTGTTTTGTTCTGTTTTATGACGTGAGCGACTAAAGTTTCCCTTTTCTGTCTAGTTGAATAAATAACACAGAAAACAGCCATGGGGGATGACAGCGAGTGGATGAAGTTACCCATCGACCAGAAATGCGAACACAAGGTGAGTGATCTGGGGCTAATTTTGTATCTTGAGCCACTTTAAAATCCCATCTTTGAGAAACTACAACCATTTTGTGGATAAACCAAACTGCCTCTGTTCTGCTTGTCATGCTCTTTGTTTTGGTCTGCTTTAAGATTTGGAAAGCCAGGTTAAATGGATACGAGGAAGCGCTGAAGCTTTTCCAGAGAATAGAGGACGAGAAGAGCCCGGAATGGGGCAAATATCTGGGACTTATCAAGAAATTCGTAACAGATTCCAACGCCGTAGCCCAACTCAAAGGCTTGGAGGCAGCTCTTGCATATATCGAGAATGCACATGTGGCAGGCAGGTACGTAACTTTTACCTCAGGTAGTCTGAATAATTTGCTGCAATTTCTGATTTGCCATCAGCAGCTGCGAGTTGTTCTCGTGACCTGTTTATGTGGTAGTACATTGTTTAACTATAAACACAAAGCTCATACACAAAACAGAAATGTGATCCCTGTTTATAGTTTTGGTCATCATTTGGTGAAGTTACGAGGAAATGCATTGGTTAGGGACAGGGATGTGTTTAACCCATTCAGAAAAGCGTTAACTTTAAGTTAGTGTATTTGATGGGATAGTCATCATTAATGGTACAGTGTATCGATCATTTTAATTTTGCACGAATAACTTATTCATTCTTGTTCTGCTGGCCTGTAATTCACAGACATTTAATGGCTTCTAATGTTTGTGAGTCTTGTCTTGCAGAACGACGGGGGAAGTGGTTTCCGGAGTGGTCGGAAAAGTATTTAATCAGCCCAAAGCTCGAGCGAAAGAGCTGGGAACAGACATCTGTCTGATGTACATAGAGATCGAGAAGGCAGAAGTTGTCCAGGATGAGTTGATCAAAGGACTGGACAACAAAAACCCCAAAATTGTCGTCGCCTGCATTGAAACTTTAAGAAAAGCACTTTGGTGAGTAGTTAGTGTTTTGTGTACGTTTGCGTTTTCAGAACCGTTAACCGTATTGTTTAAAAGAAACACGGAAGTCAAATTGTTCCTGAATGATGCACTGATGTGGATAAATTTAAATCTGTTCTTTTGAATTTCTCTCGTTTGCAGTGAGTTTGGATCTAAGATCATAACGCTGAAGCCTGTGGTGAAAGTGTTGCCAAAACTCTTCGAGTCTCGAGAGAAGGCAGTTCGAGATGAAGCCAAATTACTAGCTGTGGAAATCTACAGGTGGATCCGCGATGCTCTGCGGCCTCCCCTCCAGAACATCAACTCTGTACAGGTGAGGCTGCTCACCTCAGCGGAGAGCATTTGGTTCTGACTTGCTCTCTTTAAAACATGCGTCTTAAGTGGCAACTGTACCAGGAAGTCAGAATGCTAAGCCTCTGTTCAGAGGTCATCAAGGAGGTCCACAGAGCTGCAGGGTTTATCTCCACCTGAAGCAGCATTGATCAAGGTCTTTGGGACTGACAAAAACATCTAGGCGGTGTGTCGGAGCAGACTGAAGCTAAACTCTGCAGGTCTGTGGACCTCCAGGAACATGGAATGGAGACCCCTGGCCTACTTTGCGGCAGGTTAGGTTGAGCTCTTGAAACATTGGTCAGGCCACCCAACCATGTTTTGGTAAAGATTCAGTTTATCTTATGTATTTGATTTGTTTCATATAGTTAAAAGAGTTAGAGGAAGAGTGGGTGAAACTGCCAACCACAGCACCTAAACAGACCAGGTTCCTACGTTCCCAGCAAGATCTGAAGGCCAAGTTTGAGCAGCGGCAAGCGGCTGGAGGAGATGAGGCCGATGGTGAGAATAAAACACCAGACATTTGTACAAACAATCAACAGCAAGATCTTCAGAGACGAACACACAATGTATTAAAGCAACAGAGAAATGACATAAGACATTTCAGATCTGATCTTTAGAATCGACTGTCTGCAAGTAATGAAATCAGATCCATTTGTACAGACTGTGTATTCAGTATACAGCATATCTACAGCAGTTGCCATAGTAATGCCTTCGGTGTCACCATGACACCAGGGGCTTTTGTTCCACCATTAAGAACAGCTGTCTGTGTGGAAAGCAGGAAGTTTTGTCTTGGCTCATTCTCATCAGTTCATTCACTGTTTATTATGCAGCAAGTGTCACATTTGTTTACTTATTTATGGAACGTGCTGTGTTGCGTGTGTAAAGACATTTATCCTCTTTTAGGAGTATTGCAGTGTCAGAACAGACATTTAAAATCCAGGCAGGGTTAAAAATAAACCACCTCGAAAATGAGGCTGTCTGTGTTAATATCATGAAGTCCTTTGGGACATACAGCGGTGCTTGTGTGAATCAATCAAACCACTTGTCTTGACTGTCTGAGATTCCTCAGTTAAGACCCTCAGGGTTAAATGTGTATGTCAGTGGAATAAAATGCATTGTGGGACATGCAGTGTTGCCTGCATGAATCATCACACATTTTTCTGACATTCCGAGCTCTTAGTCAGAACTTTGAACCGGATAGAATCCAGAAAGGTGATTTTGTGATGCATGTTTTTGCGAGGGTACGCAAAAACATAACCCTAACCCTAACCCAACTGGGATTATTAGCTTTCCCGTTTGTACAAAGACTATGGTAAGATTGAAATGCTTTTGTCTGCACAGGGGACGCTGACGAGGAAGAAACCCAAGCTCAAGTGGATCCTTACGAGCTGCTGGAAGCTGCTGAGATCCTTTCAAAACTTCCTAAAGACTTCTATGAAAAAATCGTGAGTCAGAACGACACGGACCAGATTAAAAACCAAACGTGATGTTTTGGCATTTTCGTTAATTTTCGTTATGTTTTTTCGGTATTATCGCAGGAAGCCAAGAAATGGCAGGAGAGGAAGGAAGCGTTGGAGGCGGTGGAAGCTTTGACTAAGAACCCAAAACTAGAAGCTGGAGATTATGGAGACCTGGTTCGGGCACTTAAAAAGGTAATAGATCTATTCACAGTGTAACTCTGGGGAACTGGAGAATAAAATCATAGAAACCTTTTATTTTTTTTAGGTTATTGGCAAAGATGCTAATGTTATGCTAGTGACCATGGCAGCTAAATGTCTGGCTGGATTGGCTACAGGACTGAGGAAGAAGTTTGGAACATATGCAGGTCATGTAAGTGCCCTTCACGTACAACGTTCTTGACTGGTTCCATGCTCAGGTCGTGGTTCTTTTTGTGGGTTTAGAATTCATTGCAGCTCAGTTTTGGGTAATTAGAGGTCCACCTAGCTTACCTCTAAAGTCCTGAGTCTTTTAAAGGTGGTGCCAACCATCCTGGAGAAGTTCAAGGAGAAGAAACCTCAGGTGGTTCAGGCCTTACAAGAGGCCATTGATGCAGTCTTCCTAACTGTGAGTATAACCTACAGGTTTGAATTTAACTTTGGCGTGTCACTCATTTTAGCTAGCGATTATTCACCTGATGATTATTGAAAGGTGCATCTGAGCCAAATCTTGGGACATGGGAAAGAGCTTTTGATCTGTGTTAGTGTGAGAACACTATCGTCTGCGTAGCAACGCCCTGGCAACCAGTTATCTTTTTTTTTTTTAGAATGTGTGTTTATGGGTTTATCAATGTACTTATGATCTAGGTTAATCATGAAATGGAAATTGAATTGAATTAAATTCAATTGTGCTGCAGACAACCTTGCAGAACATCAGTGACGACGTTCTATCGGTGATGGACAACAAGAACCCCTCCATCAAGCAGCAAGCTTCATTGTTCCTCTCCAGAAGCTTCCGTCACTGTACCCCGAGTACGCTGCCGAAAAGCGTTCTAAAGCCCTTCTGTGCAGCGTTCCTCAAGGTACGAGTGTCACACGAATGGGCTTGTTCCAATATCTTGAGACACTTAGAAGTCTTCTTCTAAAGACATTTGTTGTTGTCCTCTTTATGCAGCAAGTAAACGATTCTGCTCCGGAGGTCAGAGACGCTGCTTTTGAAGCTCTCGGGACGGCCATGAGGGTGGTGGGGGAGAAAGCAGTCAACCCCTTCCTAGCTGATGTTGACAAGCTCAAGCTGGACAAGGTAGAAACATTTTGTGGCTTTAAGGTTCTTTTTTTTTGTCCTTTAAAGTTCGGAGCTGTTGTAAGCACCAAACAAACCGGCTCATTGTTAGAAGTGATTGTTTTCATGACAGCCTGATTTTAGTTGATTTTCTTCTTGTGTTTCATGCATAGATAAAGGAATGTGCCGATAAAGTGGAGCTTGTTGGAGGAAAGAAAGGTGGAGGAGGAGAGAAGAAAGAGAAACCAGCTGCAAAAGCACCTCCACCTGCTGAAGCTCCTGCCAAACCATCAGGTCCTCCTAAGAAAGCTGCTCCAGCAAAAGTAAGTCCGTCAGCAGATCGATGCTTCTGTTGAAGAAAATGCTCCAAACTGGAGCTCAACTCGGCATGTTCTTTGTTTTATTTACCAGGCTGCTGGACCACCCAAGAAGGGCAAACCAGCTTCTGCCCCTGCTGGAAAGTCCAAGAAAGCTCCAGAAACAAAAGAGACAGTAGAGACAGAGTTATCTGTAAGTCTTCACTTTCAAAATCGCTATTCATGATACTTGTAAATGAGTGGTTTCTTTGTGAGAACTTAGATTGTAGTCGAGACTATTCTTGTTTGTTGTCATATAGCTGAGTTTTTTTTCCCCACATCAGGTTGAAGTTTGTGAGGAGAGAGCAGCTGCCGTGCTCCCGGCCTCCTGTATGCAACAGCTGGACAGCACCAACTGGAAAGAGAGACTCGCCAGCATGGAAGAGTTTCAGAGAGTACGTTACGGACACCGGACTTTCTTCTGCAATTTTCAGCTCTTTGGGATAAGCGTTTAAACTTTAAATTAACTTGCAATTCATAATCGACCGTGTTCTCCTCAGGCTGTGGAGCAGATGGATACATCTGAAATGCCATGCCAGGCGCTGGTCCGAATGCTGGCTAAGAAACCAGGATGGAAAGAGACCAACTTCCAGGTAGTCAACTTTAAAAGGTTGAGGAGCCCACAGTTCTCAAACGTTGGTGCTAGTTTCTGATCTCTCCCTTTTATTTTTTCTAGGTCATGCAAATGAAGTTGAATATTGTGGGTTTGATCGCGCAAAAGGGCTCGTTCTCGAAGACGTCTGCCTTCGTGGTTCTGGATGGCCTGGTTGATAAGATTGGAGATGTGAAGTGTGGAGGTAATGCCAAAGAGGCTCTGACGGCAATCGGTGAAGCATGCTCTCTGCCATGGACTGCTGAACAGGTTGGTGTTTTTAAGTGTCTTAAACCCTTTTTTTAAAGATGGGTTGGTTGACCATCTCTATAGAATTTCTAATAATGTTTTCTTTAGAACCATTACGTTTTAGTACAAGGTTATGTTGCCCAGTAAAAGACGAACTGATTCTAGAACATTTAGAGAACCTTGGTAATCCCAGAACTTCTCAATAGACTATGAAGTATTATGAAGAGTATGAAGATCTTGAGTAATACAGAATATTTCATTTTGTATGTTTGTTAATATTGGAACAGTTGATATTGATTTCTCGTGTGGCAGGTGGTCTCCATGGCCTTCGTGCAGAAGAACCCTAAAAACCAAGCCGAGACTCTCAACTGGTTGGCCAATGCCATGAAGGAGTTTGGATTTGCAGGGTGAGCCCTTCATACCTGGACGTATTTGGTCGTATGTGACAAGAGAGAATCTGAGACCATATTTAACCCCTGATTCTTATTCCCCATAATTCAGAATAAATGTAAAGGCGTTCATCAACAATGTTAAGACAGCTCTGGGTGCCACAAATCCAGTAAGTAATTCTACTAGTTATGGTTTTACATCTTACAACGATGCTGTTGTTTTAGGCTGCAATGTTTACTACTAGCTGCTAGTTAGGATCCTGAACTTTGTTCAGGTGACTATTCGTGTCTATTTGTCAGACCTTATGTAACTGTATTTGTGTGTGTTTAACAAGTTGGTGTTGTTTTCAGGCTGTGAGGACATCAGCGATTACCCTGTTAGGCGTCATGTATCTGTATATGGGTGCTCCACTCCGCATGTTCTTTGAAGATGAGAAACCAGCACTGCTGTCACAAATAAACGCTGAGTTTGAAAAGGTAAACATACCCTTTTGACATTCAGTCATACAGTAAAAGTCAAAGTTGACCTTCAAAGGGCTTGAATCATCGAGTGGTTTGAACTCGCATTAAAACTCGCTGTGTGTAAATATACACTAAACCACACCCGTTTGTTGTTTAACCGGCCCTCCCTGCTTGTCTTCATGTCAAGTATCTTACAGGTGCTTGTGTGACCAAAACACAACTTGTCAAAAGTGAATCTGACCTTTGACCTTTTCCACCCATTCTTCACAGATGCAGGGTCAGTCTCCTCCTGCCCCCATCCGTGGCACCAAAAAAATTGGAGGTGAGGAGGAGGGAGAGGAGGCTGATGAAGACGAGGTGGATGGTGGAGCTGGTGACATCATGGATTTGCTGCCCAGAACTGATATCAGGTTCTCAAATGGCTCCTTTATTTAAAATAGGACCAATGTTTAAAGAATTTGGTTTTAACTTTCTTGGTCCTTCACAGCGATAAAATCACTTCAGACATGGTGTCAAAAATCGGAGACAAGAACTGGAAGATCAGGAAGGAAGGTCTTGATGAGGTTGCCGCTGTCATTTCGGAGGCTAAATTCATTCAGGCTAACATCGGCGAGCTGCCAATGGCACTGAAGGGTCGTCTTAACGACTCCAACAAACTACTGGTAATGTCTAAACGATCTGATGTCAAATATTTGATTGCGGCTTACTGTAGACCACACCGTTTTAATTCATTAGTTTTAGCTCCCTGGTTTAACAGAGTGGGTGTGGCTTTAAAGAAGTACACTATTTAGTGTACTGCACTTCATAGCCTCTTTGCTGCTTTTATGGCACCTTAGCATTGCTTTCATTTGCACTATTTAGCCGTGACACATTAAGAAAACATTGTGTCTGATGTTTGTGTGTCTGTAGGTCCAGCAGACCTTGAGTATCCTGCAGCAGATAGCAACCGCCCTGGGTCCGTCCCTCAAGCAGCACGTCAAGAACCTGGGAATACCCATCGTCACCGTTCTTGGAGACAGCAAGGTATGAAACGTGAAATGATTCCTTAATCCATGACCGGCTGAACAACTCTATCTAGAGCATTGAGGCGTTTCTCATTTGCATAAAATTTGACTCGTCTTTACAGCCCAACGTACGTGCTGCTGCCATGACAACGCTGAACGCATGGGTGGAGCAGACGGGCATGAAGGAGTGGCTTGAGGGAGAAGACCTATCCGAGGAGCTGAAGAAGGAAAACCCCTTCCTCAGACAGGAGGTACAGCTCATCTAATTCACAACACTTTGATTTTAACTAACAGGAAGGTTTGAGCCAATCAAATCAAATGCTTGCACGTTTTCATCCAATCAAATTCTAAATCATAAAATGAAGTGCCCTGTGTTTCCACCTTTTTAAACATGTTTATGAACAATATATAAACTTTGGCTTCAGAAAGCCAAAGTTTGGCAGATGTTTGAGTCCTCTTTCCTATTGGTCTTGTATAGTTGCTAGGCTGGATGGCTGAGAAACTGCCCACCTTACACACTGTGCCTTCCGACCTCATGCTGTGCGTGCCTCACCTGTACGCCTGCCTGGAGGACCGCAGTGGCGACGTGCGCAAGAAAGCTCAGGACGCCCTCCCCACCTTCATGATGCACCTCGGCTACGAGAAGATGAGCAAAGTGACCAGCAAACTGAAGGCAAGTAAAAGAGGAGGGATGAGGTTTAGTGGTTAAAGATCTGAGCTGGTAACTGAAAGGTTAGAGGTTTGAACTGTTTTTGACAGCGTCCTCTCTCTTGTCTTTTCACAGCCAGCCTCAAAGGACCAGGTGATGAGCATGCTGGAGAAGGCCAGGGCCATGGTGCCAGCCAAACCTGCAGCTCCTGCCAAAGCTGCAGCTTCTAAACACACCTCCAGTGCACCTGCCGCCAAACCAGCCTCAGGTTCATTGTCTTCCTTTATCCACAGATCACGAGACTCCACTGCTGGAACTTCACAATCTAATTGGCTGTTAATCAATAACAATTGATTAAAACATGTTTGGTAATGTTTGAGAGTACATTAGCCTATAGATGACTGTGTAAACACAAATAGACACACTCATTGTGGATTGGCTGTTGAACACCAATAAACATCTTCATCTTTGAACTCAACATGTCTCTTTATTTTACAGCTCCAGCCAGGAACCAAACTCCCAGTGAAGACTTCACTGAACCAGAACCCAAACCAGACCCAAAGAAGGCCAAACCAGCAGGTCCTGCATCTAAAAAGGTGCGGTTTAATGTCTCTGTTCAAATGTTTCAGGGAGAGCAAGATGAGGTCCATATTACACCACAGGGGTCCTTTCATGGAAGACAATGTGATGTGGTTACTTATTGCTCTATAATGTAGGGGAATAGCTTATTTTCCTGTTAAATGTGACCAATTATCCATTTTTGCATTGACTAGAGAGAAAGTATGGAGCTCAAGGCGAAGGGAGGTAAAGATAATGTGAGTAAACTAAAGCTCCCAAGTGGGTCACCCAGCAGCCAGCAGGTATTTTAGAAGAACTTCACTCTGAGCACCAATGGGGCTGGTGTGAGGGGACACTGTCAGTTTGGTGTGGAATAGCTGCATGTAACATCACTTGTTTGTTACCTACTTGTCAGCTCACTTCATTATTTAGCACAGGGTCACGGTACCAAACGGACAAATGTCACTGGCTTTAAAATCTAAAATTGAAGTTTGCGTAAATCCCTTGTAAGATCATGTGACAGGACATTCCGGGAAGGTTAAGCAACATGAGCTTAAACGATATTCAAGAGAATCTCTTGAACCGATGTACCGGATAATGGGTTACTTTGGATACTGTTGGAAAAGCTGGAATCTGCATAGCGAAATTCCAGGGTTTCCAGCAATTAGATACAGTTGCTTTATTGTATGAGTGTCAACTGTGTTCCCAACTCTTCAGGGTGTTGTGGGTAAGAAACCTCCAGTCAAAGCTGGTGCAAAGGAGGAGGAGGATAAGTCTGGACCCATCTTCATCCTGGTTCCCAATGGCAAAGAGCAGAGAGTGAAGGACGAGAGAGCTTTGAAGGTGAGCTTTCCCAGTAACAACTGGGAATCAAACCCATGACCTTGGTGTTGCTAGCACCAGGCTCTACCAGTTGAGCCACAAGAACTTTTTGATCAGTAGTTATAACAAAGTTACACGTTCTTGCGTTACATTCAAACATCAATTAGTAGTTGCTAGTTAGTGGTTTAGTAGCACTGATTACCAGTTACCGGTCTTAACTCTTTAGATTCTGAAGTGGAACTTTATCACTCCTCGTGATGAGTACGTGGAACAGCTCAAGACTCAGATGTCGACGTGTCTGGCCAAGTGGCTCCAGGACGAACTCTTCCACTTTGACTTTCAGCGTCATGTTAAAGCTATTGGAGCCATGATTGAGGCAAGTCCCATCATCTTTGATGGTGCTGTATGTGTGCAGAATATTTTCTTCTATGAATATATGAACCTAAGAAAAGAACAGTCTCTGCTTTTAAACAAATCGCATGCTGTCTTTATCTATTCTTTATCGCCTATTTAAATGTGGGTACATTTCAGTAAAATGTTTTCTGGTCTTGAAGTTCCATATTCTTTAAAATGTGTAATGGTGCCCCCTTCCTTCTCGTCAGTGTCAGGGAAATATTTCCCAGTTTGACATTTTCTGAAGCGTTCGTTAATTTATGTAAATGACTTTTGTTAGCACTTGGAGGCAGAATGCGAGGCCGTGATTGGCTGTCTGGACCTGGTGTTGAAATGGTTCACCCTGCGGTTCTTCGACACCAACACCAGCGTGTTGATGAAGGCTTTGGAGTTTCTCAAGCTGCTCTTCAGCATGTTGAGCAGAAAGAACTACCAGCTGAGTGACTACGAGGCCTCATCTTTTATTCCCTATCTGATCCTCAAGGTGGGTCTTCAGTCAGTCTGTTAATCTAAACTTCTTATTCTTTTGAAACCCAAAAGTGCTGTAAACAAAGGGCAGCCTGACGTGGTTCTTTTTGGTTTTTGTCTCTGGGCAGGTTGGGGAGTCCAAAGACGTTCTGCGTAAAGATGTTCGCAGTATCCTGACGATGCTGTGTAAAGTTTACGCGGCCAGTAAAGTCTTCCCCTTCCTTATGGATGGGACCAAATCAAAGAATTCCAAGCAGAGATCTGGTAATTGTCAAGTGTCATCTTTTGTGTTGAGAAACTTTTTTTTGGGTGACTAGCTCTTGTAAGAACCTGTTTGTATTTGCGTTTGTCATCTTGTCCTCCTCTTTCTTTAGAATGCCTTGAGGAGCTTGGCTGCCTAATTGAGAACTTTGGTATGAACGTGTGTCAGCCGACTCCTGCCAAAGCTCTTAAGGAAATCGCCGTTCACATCGGCGATCGAGACACTGCGGTCCGCAACGCCGCGCTCAATACCGTCGTGTGTGCTTACAACAGCTGTGGGGACCAAGTTTTCAAACTCATTGGCAACGTAAGCTTTCAAATCCACTTTGACTTGCTTGGAAACGTTCTTAGCTTCATGCTAACATTGGGTCGCTGCTTCTTTAGCTAATGGATGTTTGATATCACATCTAGCTTTCAGAGAAAGAAATGAGTATGCTGGAGGAGCGAATCAAACGCTCCGCTAAGAAGACACCCGCAGCTCCAGCCAAACAGGAGCGACCCCAGAAGGAACATCCCACCAATCCCAACGCGACATTTCTTCGTAAACCTGCGCAGGAGGAGGTGCCCAACAAACTCAGGTGTGTTCCGCTCGTAGTTTATGCTAGCTCTTCTTTGGTGTCAAGTGAGTCATTTTAAAGCTGCAATTCTTAACTTTTTCGATTACAGTGTTACAATATTATGATTCAAACAGGTGCCTGGCAGAGGGGCAAAAATTACAGATTGCAGCCTTAAGGCTTCTTGTTGCAATAAATTAAATGATTCAAAATCCAAGGGCAGCGTAAGATGTGTCTACTGTAAATCCTTCTGCACGCACATGGTCTTGTTCTTTTTCATTCTGTCCCCTTCTACCATTGCATGTCGTTTCTTAATCCTGGGCCTTTCTCTTCTCCTCTTTGTGACTCTTCTTTGCTGCCCTCCATGGACAGAATAATGTATCGAACTTACAGGATGTAAGTACTGCCGTACCATTGCAGGCACTGTTCACATGACATCCTGGAGCTCTAGAGAGCACTATCAAAACCAAACCAATAAAACATTGGGGAGATGTGTAGCTGGGTGATCTGATAGTGAATTAAGTTAGGTTTCTTAAAACAAATGTGCTGAAATCGGAAATGTTTACATTATTGCTAAATTAAATATCGCAAGCCCTGCTAGCCAAAAACATGTAATGTTATTTGGTTTTTAGATTTTGTTGCCTCTGGGTCAAAAGTTTTCAATTTTGGGGTTAAAATTTCATTTTATAAAAACTAAGTAGTTAAATACCGAAAACTAGCTTCTTAGTGGTGTTACAAGCTATATGCGACCTAAACGTGTTCAGATGATTTATTGTAATCTAAAAAATGTGGCACAATTGACCCAATCCCTCCATTTTCAACAGCCAAGCCCGGGCGCAGAATGCTCACTTGGAGCAGTCAGCTCCGTCAATCCCGAAAGAGTTTCAGCTCGACCTTGATGTGTTTGAGAACAACCACACGTGCGCCAGCGACATACCCGACCTGGTGCAGCACAGACTGGATGAAGTTCTGGAGCCGGTCCTGATTCCTGAGCGCAAGTGAGAATCGAACGCAGTGAAACGCAGCATTGTAATGAAGAGTTCCAGACAAGCACCGTATTGAACTGAATACGTTTGTTTACAGGATCCGTTCGGTCTCTCCTCATTTCGAAGACATGCACAATAGCACTGCGTCCACCATTAACTTCGTCATCTCTCAAGTGGCCAGTGGAGACCTCAACACCAGTATCCAGGCCTTAGCACAGGTGTGCATCAGCTTCTACTGTTTGGGCTCTTGAACTTCAAAGCTGCAACCCTTGTTTGGGGTTAAAAATGAACAAAAGTCAATTATTAAGTATCCATGACAGATCAGTGCTCAACATGATCCTCACCTTACACTGATTCACAACAGTAAGTTTCTAATAATGATTTATAATTTGAGCTGTAGGTTCTGATTTCATGGAAAATTCCAGTTATGTCTATTAAAGCAGATGTGTTGCATGAGCAGATCACAGCCAATCAAAATGCTGGATTTGAGCTAATAAGATTTGACTGTGTGGGCTGTGATTTCTCAAATAGAAGGCAATGACTAGCACAAGGTCTTCTTGCTAGTCAAAAACACGGATGAGATCAAAGGTTATGGGAAACAGATTGAAGAAAAGATGTGCAAATCAATTTCCCATGATTCCATTCTGCAGATTGATGAGGTGTTGAAGCAGGAGGACAAAGCGGAAGCCATGTCGGGACACATCGACCAGTTCCTCATCGCCACCTTCATGCAGCTGCGACTCATTTACAACACACACATGGCCGACGATCGCCTGGACAAGAAAGACATCTTCAAACTCTACAGCTGCATCATAGGCAACATGATGTCTGTGAGTGCTGCTCAGACGTGCACTTTGTAGGCACTTATGTTTTTAGTTCTCAAACGTTTGTTACTGCATTGCGGTTTGCAGCACGTTTATGCCCAAACGATTTCTGATGTCAAACATCTGGTGTTGTATGTCTAGATACAAACGGCTTTTATAAAGCTCTTTTAGAAGATGGTTTATAAATTCAAAAGCGTCATTGCGCGTCTGTGTTCAGTTGTTCTCCATGGAGAGTTTGGCCCGAGAGGCGTCCATGGGCGTCCTGAAGGACCTGATGCACGGTCTCGTCACTCTAATGTTGGACTCCAGGGTGGAGGACATCGAAGACGGACAGCAGCTCATTCGCTCCCTCAACCTGCTCATGGTTCGAGTGCTGGAGAAATCAGACCAGACCAACATCCTGAGGTCAGCAGAGCAGCTCCATCGGGCTTACAGGCCTTCTCCAGAAGTCTTCATTTGGTGTACTGTGCTGTGTGTGGCTTATAGTGGAGAATGGTGTGCATTAAAACTTGGAGGTTGAAGATCATTCTGGTCTCTTTTTCAGTGCTCTGCTGGTGTTGCTGCAGGAAAGTCTCACCAGCACTGCTGGTTCTCCCATGTTCTCTGAGCTTGTCATGAAGGTACATCTGACTAACTTCATGCGTGTTGACGTAATCAGATTATGAACATTGTAATTGCCTTCAGATGGAAAAATTTTAAATTTTAATTGATAGGTAAAGAATACTATATAAAATACAGATGTTTTGTGAATAGGGTCAGCTTGTGCTTTCAAATGGTCTTTTAAAACTGTAGTTCTCAGCCTCCCTCATTGTCCACAACAATATTTGAAGGCTGCCCCACTCACAATTTCCACCCAGTAAAACATTCTAGAGCTTGGTACAACCAGAAAGCTATATTCCCTATATATTCCTTAATCAAACGCTAATAAATATTTCCTGTCTCATGTTTACTATCTCATACAGTGCCTCTGGAGAATGATCCGTTACCTGCCTCAGACCATCAACAACATCAATCTGGATCGCATCCTGCTGGACGTGCACAACTTCATGAAGGTCTTTCCCAAAGAGAAGCTGAAGCAGCTCAAGAGTGACGTTCCCCACCGGACTCTGAAGACACTGTTACACACGCTCTGCAGGCTCACCGGCGCCAAGGTACACTTAAGATGCTTTGTCGCACCTTAGGGATATTCCAGGTTCTCCATGATGGTCTCCTTTTTGTTTAGAAAACTGATTCATCAATGTGTCAAAGATTTTAGATCACATGTCCATGATCGAGAACCGTAACGAGTCAGAGCTGGAGGCACACCTGAGGAGGGTAGTCAAACATTCGGCAAACCTGTCTGGACTCAAGTCCGATAAGAGCACAGAGAAGGGTGCTCTCAGATCGGTACGTCTGCAATTTACATCCGGAAACGTTTTTCTAGATTTAAGCCACTTGGTTACTTGTAGTATATCTGTACTGTTTTTAATGGAAGTTATGTATTTTGGAGTTTTATTACAATCTATCCTGATGTCATGTATTGTCTTTAATTTGAGTAGGATGATAAAATGATCAAGGCCAAAGTGAGTGACATCTTGTCAGAGATCTTCAAGAAGATCGGCTCCAAGGAGAACACGAAAGAGGTGGAGCTGCAGACTCCCATCTTCTCATAACTGCTCCTGTAAATCTGCCTGATATGTTAGTCAACCAGAACCTGTTCTTTTCTCAGGGTTTGACAGAGCTGTATGAGTATAAACAGAAGTATTCAGACGCCGACCTCGAGCCCTTCCTGAGGAACACCTCTCAATTCTTTCAGAGCTACGTCGAGCGAGGACTTCGCATGATCGAGTCAGAGCGTGAAGGCAAAGGCAGAATCCAGACCTCAGCAGGTGAGGAAGTGTGTTACCGCACAAGACTTGTTTTGAAGAAGGGACACACTGTGCAAGTGTACTGAAGTTTTGGTTTCTCTCTCAGTAATCCCTCAGCCGAGTTCCAGCTCTGTGTCCCTCAGCAGTAATGGAGATGACCTGAACGCTGCCGCCTACTACGAAAGACTGAAGATCTTGCGGCAACGCCGTGGCCTGGAAAACTCAACGGTTTGTTTCTTTCTAGACGTTCAACATTTGTATTTTCTCATTCGCTTTATCTTGCCACACGTTTGTTAGCTGATCTTAAGCACATTTTGTTTTGCAGCAGCCAGAGGAAGAGCGGCCTTCTCTCAGCTCCCTGAGACCATCAGTGGCCTCCTCCACAGACATGCTTCAGAGTAAACTCTCCCAGCTGAAGGAGTCCCGCGAGCACTTCCAGCAGGAGCAGTCACGCTCCCGCAGCCCCGCCCGCTCCTCGTCCCCCGCCGCCAACCTCGACGACCTCAAAAAGAGGCTGGAGAGAATAAAGAGCAACCGCCAGTAGAGTAAAGCTCCGCACCTGTTAGTCGGGTAGCTCCCACATTCCTTGGCTTTCTTGCCCAAGTTTCGCGAACCCCAACATTTATCAGGATAAACGCGCGCATAAAAATAACTTGATTCTGTCTACATTTGTATAATATTAAGCTAATTTTTCTGTATGTTAGTATTGTGCACAAATGTTTTTGTACATACAGTGGCTAACCACACCATGCTTTTACGTGTCCTGTTTTTACGTGTACAGTTTTTGTGCAGAATGCTGTGATATGTGTAACCGAATCATTTTATTTTAAACTGGAGTTTTACATCTCTACATTTAAAATGTCTGTCAGCTTTTGTTTGCCCTTTTTGCTGTTTCCTTTTTGCCTTTTAACTCTTCAAACCATCTTTGAAGTTTCATGACTTTGAAGAATTGATTTCCTTTCTTTTAAGGAGCGTGACATGAAGTACTGGATCCTTTTAATGTAAATAAAGTTTGTGTTCCTAAAGGCAGTTTAAAAGGGTTTCTTTTAATACTATTCCCAACATTTTGGACACTGTAGCAGGAGTTTAGTGTTACAGTGTTGCTTTCTAATTTCAGTGTAATTTTAGTGAAAAAAAGGAACGTTTTTTCGATATAATTTGACAGAAGTTAATGTTGCGGTATATTGTTTTTCCTCTTAAGAGGAATCTTCCTCTTAAAGAGAGATGGGACTTCCACTGTTATCCTCTAGATGAAAGATCACCTGCATCTTGCCCTCTGATATATAAAGATCCTTTTTGCCACTTCCTTACTGGCTGTTCTAGAGGGGTCTCTGCGGAACATCCTTCACCTTTTGTTTGAAAGTCCGAGCAAAGTTCTATCGACCCGTTTTTCTTCACAAAGTTGACTTTAAGATATTTACTGTAAGCAAGGTCACCAGATGCTACACTGGATGTAGCTTTAGTATATTGTTGGTTAATGTTATACCTCTAAGATAATATTAGGTTAAATTGCTCTGGGTTGTAGTGGTTTGAGGGTTTAAGCCTGTTTGTTGTGAGAACGCCTGCACAGACTGAATCAGACCGAGAAGGTGACCCAATTGTCATAAACAACGTGGATCAAAAAGAGGAAGTCTGCCTTTTTAAAACACTTTAAAAGAAAATGTTCTGAATGCAAAATACATTTAAATTCATATTAATTTAACTAACTTAATCGCTCTAGACCATTCAGCACACTATATTTAGTTGCGGCCAGTGTTTTTAAACAAAAAAGTACATTGACACAGTTGATTACTTTGTGTTGACCTAATCTCTGAGCAATGATGTTCTGTCTATATCTGGTACATTAAACAGCTGGAGGTGCCTCGCTGTGGTCTATAACCCCACAAGACATAAGGTGCACCTTGACCTGACACACCATGTTTTTGGCTAATGATTATGGTCACTGTAAACATCCAGCAGGCTCATGATAAAAATCTTTAACTTGGGGGCTCAGGTACACATGAGTTTACCCCATGTTAATGAACTGTAGTAACCCTACATGCTTGTAGTGGGTGTTATCTGTATGATGAGACTAATGCCAGGCAAAGCAACTAGCTCCGCTAGCTGATTGAATCACTTTAAATACGTATTTGCATTTGAATCGAATTTGTATTTTAAATGCAGGTAAACCAGTGGTGCATTTAAGACGTGCGTATGTCTTAAATTCACAATTTAAACGTAGCAGCGTTTACTACGGCGTGAATCATGTTTACATCACGCAAGCTGGTTACCATGACGACAGTAGGGCGCGATGACGTCTCGTTGGGGGGGGGACACGCCAGATGTTTTACGTCAGAATGAAGTTACACGGTGTCATCTTAGTGAACGAGAGCAAAACAGCAACAAGCCTCTTTTAATCTGGAATAATTTCATCACTGGTGTGAATCTGATAACATCTAATCTCATTACATCACGAACATAATAAAGCTTTGAAACAAAGTCTGAAGATTATTCATTTATTATTAGGTATTATCTACAAATATTGTAGATATACAGTTGTCTCTTGTATTTTAATATGGTTTTACATTTTTATTTTATCTTACTTAATTTTTTTTGTAAGATAATGCTGATAATATAATAATCTGCTGTTGTATTTGTAAGTTTCTCGCGCACTTCGCTCTTTCTGGTTCCGATTCTGTTGTTTGACTTTAAGTGCATTTTAAAAGTGTTTCCAGATGTTTTAAGTTAATTATCTGGCGCGTGTTTATAATTGCATTTTGCTGTCATATTCATATTTATATCTGTTTATTGATTCTAATTATAAATGACAGGAGAGAGAGAGCGCGCGCACGGGAAGAGTGACCTCACGTTTTAAAGAGCGTCCGCCCCCCGAGATGCCGCATTAATAGATGCGCAGCGGTACTGAAGAGTCAGAACCGAAGACAGGCACTATGGACAGTTCCCGTTATTTCAGATGCATTGGCTTTTTCCTGCTTGTTCTTCATCAGACCTCTGGATTCTGGTTACTTAACGTTATCTTCCCCCCGCCAGCCAAACCTCGCGTTATATCTAACAGCACGCCACCTCTTATTATCGGTAAGCGACCTTACATTTATACTCAGGCTTTATAAACTGAAAACTTGTGAACTATGTTGTTTAACGCGTTTGTATGAGCTTTGGATTGTTAGTGGTGTCTTGTGCGTTTGAAGATGAACTAAAACTGCTGAAAACCGACAAGGTAAAAAGTATTGAAAGATCACAGCTGAACATGTGACACGTGGGAGATTTTAAAAAGAAAAATCTATATTTTGTGCAGAGTTTGTTCCAAGGTCCACGTTGGATTACAAAACACATGTCTGATAACAAAAAACATTGTTGAAGTTGTGCATGTTTGACCCCCAGTACCTGGAAATTTGGGCAATCGCCTGGAGGCCAAATTAGACAAGCCCACACTGGTGCACTGGATGTGTTACAAGAAGACCGAACACTGGTTTCCTCTCTGGATTGACTTAAACATGTTTGTGCCCATTGGAGTTGACTGCTGGATTGATAATATAAGGTAACTGCAACTTTAACCAGTCCCTGTTTCAATGGTTCATGTCAACGGTTCTATTTCAATGGTTCATGTCCAGTCTGGTGGTTCTAACAGCCTGTTTTGATACTTGGAACGTAGTAAAGCTTATTGATAAATATTCTGGAACCACATTAGCGTGATGTGTATGTAAATTCTTTAAGATAACCTTTCTGGAAAATTTATGAAATAATTTTTTTGTTTGTTTGTTTTATTTTTGTGGCTGTCCGTCTATTTCAGGTCATTGACTTTTGGTTTATTGTTTTTGGAGAGTTCTCAAACTCAGCTGACGTAATGTCGGATCTAGGAACCTTCAGCTGTCCTCTCGAAAGAGCTTTCAAATAAAACTGTGTAGTACGCAGTCGAATGAGGCTTATTTGAGCCATTGTGATCTTTGCTTCTAAAACATTTGTTTTTATTTCTATCTTTTAATTATTCTTTATATTCAGATCTTTTATTCTAATTATTTCATTTTTAATGGCTCTCTTTGTAATTGATATAACTGTTACATTTTTTATCATTTGTAGAATTGTGTACAACCGTACAACTCGCAAGACATCGAATGCACCAGGTGTGGAGATCCGGGTACCAGGATTTGGACAGACTCACCCCATAGAGTTTCTGGATGTAAATAAGCTAACAGGTGGGTTGAACATCTTTAAACTAATTTAACTCAATTAAGTTAACTGTTTACCTCCGTACTTTACAACATGTTTTTTCATGTTGATGCAAATATCTTCTAGGTTATTTTCATACCATGGTTCAGCATTTGGTTAGCATTGGATATGTGCGAAATGCGACAGTCCGTGGCGCTCCGTATGATTGGAGAATCGCTCCAAGTAAGTTAAACACCTATTTGCCATAGCAACCACAAAGGACACCCTAGCAACTGTATATCAATGCCACAGCAACTACACAGAACACCCTAGCAACTGTTTAACAATGCCTTAGCAGCCACCCAGACAACCCATGCAAACACATAGCAGAGTGCAAAAAACACTTGGAAGACCTTGGCAGCTGCATAGCAACACCCTGGCAACAGCTCACCTTTGTTGCAATGAGTTTTGGACCACCAATTAAAATGCTGTAGTACTGTGTCTCACAGAGTTTACGCAACATTTCTTTGGTCTTTAGATGAACAGGAAGAGTATTTTGGACGTTTGAAGAGTTTGGTAGAAGAGATGCGTGACGAGTACAAACAACCAGTCTACCTTCTGGGCCATAGCATGGGCAACAACTACATCCTGTATTTCCTCAACCAGCAGACCCAGGACTGGAAGGACCATTACATAAAGGGCTTCATCTCTCTTGGAGCACCATGGGGTGGCGCTGTGAAGCCTCTCAGAGTCTTAGCATCAGGTAGGTGTGGATAAAGCATCAATAAATAATGTTTAACAAACCTGAAAGCAATGCACATGCAAGTGTATGTGTGGCACAAATTTCTGATGAGCATCAATCAACAAATTAAACAAACTAATAAATATGCTGGACTGTAAGGAGAGGCAAAGGTAAAGATCTTAAAGCTGATCTGTGATGTTTTCTATGTTCAAATACTCCTGTCTTCCATCTATAAGGACTAAAATGGACAGTGATCTTGTATGTTCTTAGGTGAAAACGATGGCATTCCCTTCGTATCCAATATCAAGATTCGAGAGGAGCAACGGATGACCACCACAAACCCCTGGATGATCCCATCTGAAGAAGCTTGGTCCAAAGATCACGTCTTCATCTCCACCCCATTCTACAACTACACCAACCAGGACTACCATCGGTTCTTCAACGATATCAACTTCGAGGACGGCTGGTACATGTGGGAGGACACCAGGAACCTCACGGCCGGTCTGCCCCCACCTGGAGTGGAGGTCTTCTGCCTCTATGGTGTCGGGCTCCCCACGCCCGTGACGTACGTGTACGACGAGCAGTTCCCGGATGCCGATCCCGTAGATATTATTTACGACGATGGCGATGACACGGTGGACAGCCGCAGCATGAGTCTATGCAAGCGATGGATAGGAAAACAGGAACAGGCTGTGCATGTGACCGAGTTTAAAGGCATGGCTCATCTGGACATGATCTTCAATGACAAGGTCCTTACAGTGATCCAGAGAATTCTGCAGGGAAAATCCCCAGCGGACACGAGCGCCAGTACCGAACAGCCACAATGAAACTCCTCGTAGGTGTTTTTTTTAGTTTACAAATTTTACAAACTTGGGTTTACAGATTTGCACCCAAAAGTCAGCAAAACCTCCTTTTGGGGACGTCCTTATTTGTAAAAACGCTATGAGAATACAGTAAATAAAATGTTTTTATTGTAAAAATGCAGAGATCTTTCTGTTAGGTTTAAAGCGTGTGTTAGGTCGTATGGTTGTCTTCATTGAGACGTGTGTGTGTGTGTGTGTGTGTGTGGTTGTCATAATTGTAACACAACATTTGTATAAAATGCAGTTGTATACAAAAATATTTGATATCGTGTACAACAGTATGTATCAAAATCAGTAGTGACTGATACAGTTTGGATTGTTATATACAGTTTTGGTTTATATTAATGTCAGTTTTGTTGGTTATAGTTTTGTATTTTACAGAATTTATTCAATATATTTATTCTGTACATGAACAATTACAGTCACTATAATTGCTCTTAACATGTAAAATGTACTAAAAATATGTTTTGTATATGCAATAATATAGCATGACTTGTCTAATAGTAACATGCAAACCATATTTCCAATATTAAAAGGGTATTTGCACAATATTGTTGAATTGCTATGATTTAATAAAGGGGATGGCAATAAATATCAGCCTGTTTATACAGTGGAGTGGTGCACAAATCTGTCCATGTTAATCTAATGCTAGTGTATACACACAGTACTGAATACACTGTTTGTAAAAACTGTGACCTTTGAACCGGTTTAGCAGTTCAAAGTGTGCTAAACATCAGCAGTACATGGGCTTTTTGCAAACCCATTAGAATCCATTAGTCTGAGCACACAGAAACACTTAGCAATAAAAACGTTTCTTAATTTGTGTTGTAACTGATTATTTCTTTTTTTTTCAAAATATAGATATTTTGGTAGTAAACTGATAATAAATAACTTAATTCATTTCGACGCACGTTCATTCGACACACGTATCCATTGCAACAAAATGGTGAAATAGGCTCTTGAAATATCTGGAAATTTTATGCATTTTTGGAAATTTTACAAGTCATACAATTTACACTTAAATTGAAAACATTGGAGACCAAAATGATTGAACTTTTCTGAAGATCACAGTACGGTTTTATGCTCCAATGCTTATTTTGTAGACAATGGGTTGGTGTTTCCAAACGTTTAACTAGTAGTGTATGTTATTTGTACAATAACCACAGTTATTGCAGTTAACATTTGTACTGCATGAGTACATCTGTTTAATTTAGTCCGAATTGTTTTTGGATTACAGCAAATCGGCTATCTGGATTATCTAGCAGCCCCGCCCACCGGCCCCGCCCACCAGCTCGATAACATCTGCCATCGTTTAACGAGCCTTGCCGCTTTATTAACGCCTATTAGTTGATCACGACGTTGTCCGTCGCTGTCGTTCACAGACTTCACAATACACTCGTAAACTCACACGATGGACAGATAGAAATCAATGCATCCCTGATCCCGTAGAAAGAAATGCTTTCCTGCCGTCGCTTGCTTGTGGTTTCGCTCCAGCTGTGTCTGTTGTTGTCATTCACCGACGGCAGAAGTTTACAGACATGCTCGGACCGACCGCCCGTGGTGCTCAGTGAGTTCATTTCATTTCAGCACACCTTCTTTATTGTCATTTCTTTGTGTTTATCTGTTCCTCGCAGGAGTCACGGGCGTTTGCTTGTTTTTCCGCATGTGTCTCGACATAGGTTAGGTGTTGACACATAGACTGTAATCTGATGTCCGTATATTTCATTATAAATGATATTTAATCGCATATGAACGCATCTGTAACCAGATCTGATCTGTTTTGGTCATGATCATCAGTTGTCGATGTTTTCCTAACACAGTTTGATGTATATGGTTTGACGGTCGTCTAATTAATTTATTCAATAAGAGACTATATGAAGAAACCTGTATATAAAGGTATGAGATGCATGCATTGACATGCAAAATCCATCATATAAGGTCCGATCTGTTTATTTTCGGCCATATTTGTGTGAGTCACTTGTTTTCTCATATGACGCGGTCATGTGACTTTATAAGAACAGTGGCATTATTTTTTGTGGCTGTTTTGCGCAACCGGTGAGCGCACATCTTTGAGGTCCACATTCATAAAAAGGGCAAATTTATAACTACTTTCACAAAATATGTATTTTTGTGTGACAGCTGCGGTCCTTATCCAAACATTTCCTGTTCAAAACTGATTCCGTGATGTTACTTTTGATGTGTGTGAAAATAACAGCTCATATTCATATACATTATACTAACAGTTATTATTTTATATGTATGTCATATAAACCGATGTATTAATATAATCATGTGTTCATTTAAAATATATGGCTAAGTTAACACTACAGCATCATTCAGAAATACAGAGATCTTAAATAGATCTTAAACAGATCTTAAATGAATTGTTTCAACAAAAAACTGTATGGCATTATCTTATGTACACTGCCTCGTGTTTGACAAGCCAAAATTTGCCAGCATGCCAGTTTAAAGTAGCAGCAAAAAAAGGTATTTTCCTGTTAAATACCAGTTTTTTGTTTCAAGTGTGGTTTAAGACACGTTGCGGTTTTGCGGTGTGACTTGAAAACTTAAAACGCTGCGTTGGCTGATTATTAAAACCAGCAAAAGTAGCGGAAAACTACGGCGATATTGAGGGTGTTAAAACGCTTTGAACAGTACAAACCGGTGGAGTTTAGTGACTGTAAGGATATTTAATCATTAGCTGGTAAGTAGATGATCTGTTTCGAGTGGTGATGCCATCAGATCTTCCTCAATGATTCTTTAATCTTCTCTGTAGTGGTTTGTGAAGATCTTAAATGACACGCTGAGCATTCTTATCAAACCTATTCATATTTGTAGTTCCAGGTGATCTTGGGAATCAGCTGGAGGCGAAACTGGACAAGCCCAGCGTGGTGCATTACATCTGCTATAAGAAGACTGAGGACTACTTCACATTATGGCTGAACCTGGAACTGCTGGTGCCGGTAGCCATCGACTGCTGGATAGACAACATGAGGTATGAGACCGTTGATGGCATGAGAGTGAAGCTGGGAATCGTGTCGTGTTACCATAGTTGAGCTTTTTAACACCATTATAATACATAACGCACACAGGAATTTTAAATTGAATATGTTTATGGGGGCTTGTTGTCACATTTTTACTCCATTAAAGAGTCTTTTTTTTTTTAACAGGCACAAAGATAAAAGTGTGATTTTTAAAAAACTGTAGGCAGTGAGGTAGAGTTCACTATACACACACTGACTGTATGTGACAACATGCCCCGGTTGTTTTCACAATGGAATCGGCTCATATGCAATCTTTCCACAACATTTAAATTAAATTAGGAAACTGCCAAAATAAACAACAAGATAATAAACAAAAGAACATGTTTGTTTACCAGGTTACTGTACAATCGGACCACTCACCTAACCGAGGCCCCTCCGGGCGTGGACGTCCGCGTTCCAGGGTTCGGAAAAACGTTCAGTTTGGAATATCTGGATCCCAGCAAACGAAGTGTAGGTGAGTGCCATCGTTTCTTCATGGTGTTCATGTGTTAATCTGACCCTCCGTTGCTTGACGAGTGTCCTGCTGCTTTCAGGCATGTATTTCGTGACTATAGTGCAGTCACTGGTGGAGTGGGGCTATACCCGAGACGAGGACATACGCGGGGCCCCGTACGACTGGCGTAAGGCCCCAAGTAAGTGATTAGACTGACCTCAGTTAATTGCAGACGATATTAAATGTGTCGCAAAGAGTCAAGCATGAATATATATGATAAAATGTTCGTCCAATCATTACATTCGGTCCGAATGCAATGATAGGATGTCCTACTTACATTTCAAACTGTGTATGTGTTTGTGTGTATTAGAAGAGGCGTGGCTTTGGAGAGCACTCCAAACGGAAGGGCGGGATCATTTGCTTTCAAAGCTAGCTTGCTATTGCTAGCCTCTTCAAAATTGCCTACCGTACCTTTAAGTAGTAATGTGGTTTAATGTGTAATCTGAGTGAATTGTAATATTTCACACTTCTCCTCCGGTCTGAACTTGTAGATGAGAACAAGGAGTACTTCTTGAGACTGCAGCAGATGATCGAGGAGATGGCCAACAAGGCCGGATGTCCTGTGGTTCTGATCGCACACAGCATGGGGAACATGTACACCCTGTATTTCCTTAATCACCAACCTCAGGCTTGGAAGGACCGATACATCAAGGCGTTCGTGTGTCTTGGCCCCCCGTGGGCTGGAGTGGCCAAAACTCTGAGAGTTATGGCAACAGGTAAGGGCCAAATGTCATTCTTGTGGACCAAGATGAAATACAATTCCGATTCTCAAAGTTCTGGTTCTGAAGGCTGATTGGTTTGATCTTCTGAACATTGCGCTCCAATCACAGGTGACAACAACCGCATTCCTGTGATCAGTCCCCTGAAGATCCGAACCCAGCAGAGAACAGCTGTCTCCACCGCCTGGCTCTTCCCCTACGCCCACACCTGGCCCCCAGACACGGTCCTGGTGTCCACCCCCAACACCACCTACACTGTCAAAGACTACCAGCGCTTCTTTAAAGACATTGATTATGAAGATGGCTGGGCCATGAGGGAGGACACGGAACCGCTGGTCAATGCACTAGAACCTCCGGGGGTTCCTGTCCACTGCCTGTATGGGACCGGCATCCCTACAGCTGAGGGCTACAACTACACAAACTTTCCTGATGGGGAGCCCACAGTCATCAATGGAGAAGGTGACGGGACGGTCAACCTGCTGAGCGCGATACAGTGCAAACGCTGGACGGGGCAACAGAAGCAGCCCATCCACATGCTGGAGCTGCCTGGGAATGAACACGTTGCTATGCTGTTGAACATGACCACTGTTTCCTACATCAAGTCAGTGCTCTTCTCCCCCTGATGACCTTTAGTCTTAAAGCCCCAAATCTGAACTGAAGATTCTGGTTTGCCAAAGAGACAAATTCTCGGTTCTGCTTGCTGAGTAGATTTGAATCCTTTATCGATTTACGGTAATTGGTTTTCAGAGTTCGTCCATCGTGGAATTCAGGTTTTCAAAGACATCAAATTGTTGTTTACTGTTGGGTGCGACCAACATTTTATAGAAATGTAACGTTACGTATATTTTAAAGCATATTTTATACCCAAAACTTAAAATTCTTTCATCATTTACTCACCCTCATGTCATTCCAAACCTGTATGACTTTTTGCTTCTGTGGAACACAAAAAAAGATCTTTTGAGAAATGTCTCAGTGGTTTTGTGCTCATACAATGAAAGTCAAGGGGTGTCACTTTAATTTGCTTACCAACATACTTAAAATCTCTTATTTTGTGTTTCTCAAAAGCAAAAAGTCACACAGGTTTGGAATGACATGATGGTGAGTAAATGATGGAGAAATTTTTTATTTTTGAATGAACCGTCCCTTAAAAATAAAAGCTCCTATTTTAAATCATAGGTTTTCCAATGGCCACACATTCTTAAAAGCAACAGATTTTAGCTATTGTTTTTTTAAATTAGATTTATATTTGAATTTTGCTGACACAGCAGTATTTTTGTCAGCTCTACTAACTAACTGTTGGCTCTTTTTCAGATTGTATGTGACCAGTATTGATTGATTGTTTTTATGGACTCTTGAATGTATAATGTTCCGCACTGTTGGTCATTTTATTGTTGCTAAATTCATGTCGGCATAACCTGACATGAAGCTGTGCTGAAAAGTTCAAATGGAGCATTTTATTTAGAGAGTTCTCAATGCAACACTAAGGAATAACTGGAAGTGGATCTAGGTGTTTGTGTTTCAGGATGTGGAGCGTTTAGGTCAGGCGCTCTGCTGTCTGGAACCGTGTTCTGAACTCAGTTCTGTACAATAAATCTGTCTTTACCGAACATGTAAAACATAATGAAGAGATCCTTTGTTTAATTTTATTGCCTTTTTTTTTATATTCTTCATAAATATGTGAAAGGTTTTAAAAATCAGCTAGAACCTAAAATTCCAACCAAATTTTCTTCAATGTTCTGACGTAATTTAAAGAGAAAATTGAGGGTGTGGCTTATTTTTCCACTGGGAGATAATTGGCTGTAGAAAAAAAGACAGCTGACTGACTGTTGGAGGGGAGTGGTTACTAGCTTTGACTCCGCCCAAGCCATCAGACTGACATCATTAGAGAACATCAGCTGTTCTAGAGCAGAAGTCTGTTTTCAGGTTTTGACTGATAATTATGAGTTTAAAAAAAGATGCACATGGATCAATTATTTATTTTAAATACTGAGGGAGGGGGCGTGTCATGTTTACATTATCGTCCAATTAGACTTTATTTTTTAAAGCTAAACTTTGGAAGACTCATATCTACTAAATCTTTGTTTAAAAATACAATTAATTTTACAATTTAAAGTGTTGACCTTTAAAAGGTGCCTTAAAATGGACAATTTAAATAAGCCGAAGCTGAGTTTTCATTGTGGAGAATTCACATGACATGACAAAAAATGTAATAACTTTTATTTTTTATTTATTTATCTCAATGTTCCTCCTGTCTGTATATGTAATTCTGTATATGTGTAAAAATGTATAAAAAAATAACACACACGGTGCGTCTTCAGTACAGCGCCCCAATACAACACGCACTCATTGCAATGGTTCCGGTGGCTTTGCGTTCCGCGCGTCTAAAATTACACAGCAGCGCTTAAAGATGCTATGAAACCCCTTAACTGCAGTAACCAACCCTCGTATCTCAGCAACAGTTATAAAAACAAACATCCAGGGCTCACATCACGTTTGTTCACAAACGTTCACGTTTATTTTTAACCTTCGTGTTTGCTATTATTCCTTTAATAGCTTGGACAAATCCCCCAAAATGCATTTCTTGTCATAAAACAACCTCTCGTCCCTTCCCATAAACCGCAACATACACATTTTAAACATACCGCGTCGAAGTAGGAGTTTGAAAAGGCAATAAAAATGTCTTTTTGAATAAAATAAACGGAGTTCCGGTGTGAGACTGCGGTAATGTGTTATGCAGCTTCGGCTCACGGGGGTTTCGGTGGTCAGCGGTGCGAGTCCGAAATAAGACGCACTATGTGCCGGCCTCGTCCATTACATTTACGTCCCCTGAATGCATTGCAAAAAGCCCAAAAAGACGTACAAATGTAGTTTTCAGGACGGAATTAAGGCGATCAGGACAGTCGGCGGTGTTTCGGTGTGTTTTGTAGGCACGGATCAGGGGGTGCGGCCTAACAGTACGGCCTTCTGCAACGAGCGAGATTAAACGTGTGCTTTGTGTTTCTGATTAAAGGTAAATGCATCTCTGATCGGGATTCTGTGGACACGTGTGTGTACGTGCATCGATATAAAAGTGTCTCAAAGCTAATGTTAGCCTGTTAGCTGCCTTGCAGATATGCGTTGGCCATTTTGCACAAGTCAGTTTTCATTGACCTGTTTTATAAGCTTTTTAAGACATTCGTTTGACATTTGATTTGGTGCTGGCACGTGTTTAAAATCTGGCTCCAGTGTTTACGACTGTGTGACTAATATGTGTGCTTGAATTATATGTAAACAAATAGAAAAGTATGAATCGATTAATATTCATAAGTTAAATGTCATTAATTGACATTTTCTCAAACCATGTATGTCATGAGATACCTGCTTGGCCAGCATTTTGAATGTTATTTCAGCACGTGCACGGATAAAATGTGTAGTTTGAATGCGCCGTAAGTCGCTTTGGATAAAAGCGTTTGCCAAATGTATAAATGTAAATGTGAAAAATTATTGTCATTTTTCATCCTGTCTCACTCGTTTCTCTGTTTCCTTACAGCGTTCTGTCAGAAGATAAAGAAAGTTGATCCTTTTTCTTCATTTGTGGTGGTCGCGAGAGCTGCCAAAATAAGTTCCTCTCTGCGCCCCCACCCCTCCCATCGCGGGCAGTCCGGTAATTCCTTCCCCCCGGATTCGCACGGCAAAAGGTCCAACTACGGCGCCAAGCTGAATCCGTATGCCAGAGCGCGCATGACGGAGGCGTGGCAGCAGCATGCTGTTGCCCCGCCTCCAGTGGTACACACTATACCTCCAGGGGCGGAGTCTCTGGGTTGCACCGTCTATGGTATCGTCCTGCAGCCGGACTCGGCCCTGCAGCAGCAACAACAACCTCAGCAGCAGCATCACAGTCAGCAACACAACCAGCAGCCGCATCCCGCGCAGCAGCCGTCGCTGCATGTGGGCAACGAGGGCGGGCACAAGTGTGGCGCATGCGGCCATGACATCTCGCATCTCGCCAATCCGCATGAGCACCAGTGCATGGTGAACCAAGACCGCTCGTTCCAGTGCACACAGTGTCTGAAGATCTTCCACCAAGCGACGGATCTGTTGGAACACCAGTGCGTGCAGGTGGAGCAGAAGCCGTTTGTGTGCGGCGTGTGCAAGATGGGATTCTCCCTGCTGACTTCACTGGCCCAGCACCACAATACCCATAACAGCAGTAACCCTATGAAGTGCTCCATATGTGAGAAAACCTACCGCCCGGGTTCCTCCGGCAACGCCACGCCCACTTCCTCCACTGGCAATGCGGGGCAGCCATCCAACGACGAAGCATCGTCCAGCGGTAGCGCTGCCGTTGGGACGTCCGGCCAGCCGACATTCGAGCCCTCCCAACCCGAAAGGCCCTACAAGTGTTCCGTGTGTACCAAGGGCTTCCGTCACTTGTCCGAGCTGACCCGCCACGAGCGCGTCCACACGGGCGAGAAGCCGTTCAAATGCGAGACGTGCGCCAAAAGCTTCAGCCAGTCGTCTCACCTGGCGCACCACCAGCGCACGCACAGCTCCGAGCGGCCGTTCAAATGCGCGGTGTGCGAGAAGAGCTTCAAGCACCGCTCTCACCTGGTCCGTCACATGTACGCCCACTCGGGCGAGCACCTGTTCAAATGCAACCTCTGTGAGCTGCATTTCAAAGAGTCTTCCGAGCTTCTGCATCACCAGTGTCAGCCGCAGGGCGCCAGACCGTTTCGCTGCGCCACATGCGGGAAGGGCTTCAAGCGTCCGTCGGACCTGAGGCAGCACGAGCGCACGCACTCTGAAGAACGACCGTTTCATTGCGAAGACTGTCAGATGAGCTTCAAGCAACAGTACGCCCTGGTGCGCCACCGACGCACGCATAAGGCCTCTGCGGACCGCCCCTTTAAATGCAACCTGTGTGACAAGGGCTTCCTGCAGCCGTCTCACCTGTTGTACCACCAGCACGTTCACGGCATGGACAACCTCTTCAAATGCGCTTCCTGCGGTAAGGGCTTCAGTCAGTCTGGGGAACTTCTGCGTCACAAATGTGGCGAGTCATCGACACCCACAAACCCGGACAAGCCCTACAAGTGCGACGTGTGCGGGAAGGCGTACAAAAAGGCCACCACGCTGCAGCGCCACCAGAACTCCCACTGCACCGAGAAGCCTCTCAGGTGCTCGCTGTGTGACCGGCGCTTCCTGTCCTCCTCGGAGTTCGTCCAGCACAGATGCGACCCGTCGCGCGATAAACCGCTGAAGTGTCCCGACTGTGAGAAGCGCTTCAAATACTCCTCAGAAATGCAGCGACATCGACGCGTTCACACCGGAGAGAAGCCTTACAAATGCGGAACCTGCGACAAGAGCTTCAAGCAACGGGAACACCTGGCCAAGCATCAGAGCGTGCATGCGCGAGACGCTCAGTTTAAGTGCGTGTGGTGCGGAGAACGTTTCACTAATTTGGGGGCTCTTCAGGAGCATACGGTTCAGCACACAGCTGAAGGTGGGGGCTACCCTGTGTCTTCTCTCATTCAGTGACGTGTGTGGCCCCCCCGCAGCCCATCCTAAAAGTATATCAAACCTCAGTTCAGCCAACTCATTGACCTGTCAAAATTCTTACTGTAAATTTTAACGTAAATGGATTCAAGCAC
>JAZGTJ010004583.1:5942-30366 GCA_036877575.1 Botia almorhae
GAGCTGCAGAAATCCACAGCTCAGGTGGGAGAATCTGTCCACAGGACAACTATAAGTCATGTACTCCACAAATCTGGCCTTTATGGAAGAGTGGCAAGAAGAACGCCATTGTTAAAAGAAAGACATAAGAAGTCCCATTTGCAGTTTGCCACAAGTCATGTAGAGGACACAGCAAACATGTGGAAAAAGGTGCTCTGGTCAGATGACACCAAAGTTAAACTTTTTGGCCTAAATGCAAAGTGTTATGTGTGGTGGAAAAGTAACACTGCTCATCACCCTGAACACACCATCCCCACTGTGAAACATGGTGGTGGCAGCATCATGCTGTGGGGATGCTTTTCTTCAGCAGGCACAAAAAAACCCTGCATCTCGCCGAATCAGTTAAACTTGTAAAGACACGGACTCACCGGGGAAGACATGGTGGGCATCGGGCAACTGGGTGCTGGAGTTGTTGCAGGCATGGCAGCCGAAGGAAAAAACTGGGATCCCTGGAGTGTTGGAAACAACTCCTCGGTGAGTGTGGTCAAATGTGTCAGCTGCTGCTGGTGGACTGACAACTGAGCTGCCTGGGCCGATAGCTCAGGAGAAAAATGGCAGACGTCTGCTGGATCCCCTGATGGTGATGTCTTCTGTAACGGAGATGCTGAAGCGGCGGGATCCATATGCAGCTTTTTATTAGACATAACAAACAGTAAACAGGCAATGGTCAAGAACCGGCAGACAGAGCAATGTAGGCGAGACAGGAATAAAACATAAACACAGGCAAGGGTCGAGGCAGGCAGCAAACAATCAACAACAATGTCTGAATCAGAAACAAGGGGTAGGCAGCAAAGGTTTAAACGATAAATAGTCCAAATAGCAACGGGAAGGCAGTCCGGATAAATGCTCTGAAATGCAGCACATGGCAAACAAGACATCGCAAAGAGTTCTACAGAGTCTAGGGTTTATATAGCCAGCATGAATGGATACAGGTGTTGCAAACAGGAAGTAATCAGTCTTTGGCAAGGGCTCATGGGAAGTGTAGTTCGAGAGGAGACTAATACTCTGGTGATGGCTCCCTCTGGCAGTGCGAAGAAGGCGGAGCAGCGGCCTTCTCCGTAACAGACGCAGGGGGGCTGAATACAAATGCACACCGCACTTTTCAGATTTTTCTTTGCTTAAAACCATGTATCATTTTTGTTCCACTTCACAATGATGTGCTACTTTGTGTTGGTCTATTACATAAAATCTCAATAAAAAACATTTAAGTTTCTGGTTGTAATGTTACAAAATGTGAAAGTTCAAGGGGTATGAATACTGTTGCAGGGCACTGTATGTTGGACATAAGTAGCAACAGATGCTGCACTGACCTCAGCCACTTTCTGGAAACACAAATTTGTCAATATATCAAAACTCAAGCAGCTAGATGAATGCAGAAGATCTTTCACTCAGTGCTGGAGAAGAGTCAAAATTGTGTTGTAGTACTCCGTGGATTTACTAGATGTATACACAACATTCCTCACAAGATGAGCAATGAAGAAGGACCAAATGAAGAAAGTCGAATCCAAATCCAAATCAAATCCAAATAACTGTTTGGACAGAGTACTGAGTGAATTTAGTGCACAACAGCCAGGAGCTGGACTTTCCTCTTCCACCAAAGAAGTCATTCTTTCTGAAGCGAAGCCTTTGAACTTTTCATAGATATTTATCAAATTATGATTTCTTTGGCATGCAGTCTGCGTGAAAGTGTATTCTAATAAAGCAGGATCATGTTCACATGTTCTTAGTTGTCAAGAAACGGCAACATGTGTGCACGTGCAACAGCTGTATGTTCCTTAAAAACCTGGAACACCTAGTTGAAATTTTCCCCTTGATTTTTGTCTTGAAAACATCTTGTAGGCCTTCAAGCTTAACTGTAGTCAACTTTCCCTGCCATGTCATGTTGATGGTGGACACATAGCAGCTAAATCCGTGTGGCTGGAGTCCAGGGCTGTTTGTGACAGCACACTTTGATGAGATCGCTTTAGATCTCCCGGCCTGGCCACAGCGGAGGGAAGTAATCACAGTATCACAGGAAAGCTCTGAACATATGATATCACCTCCAGAATGGAGGAAACACACCGGCACACGCACATGTGATCAATTATTTATGCAGGGAATTTCAGCCATTAGCTCCAAAGTGGGATCACAGCCAGGGTAATGGCGGCTCCCAGAACAAACACATTTGGGGAATAGGTCACAGGGAACAGGCTTGTTGTGGAGGTGGTTGTCATTTTAGAACTGTTACACGTCGAGGCGTGTGGCAGGGTTCGACTCTAAGCAGCAGTAATTGCCTCAAGAGGAGGGTCTTCCAATATCCTGATTTTGGCTGACCTTTATTCCTAACTGAAGAGACCACAAGCATATGTTTTAGATGCTGGTCTCCTGCTTGGGATGATAATATTACCCCAGCTAACAATTTTAGATTATAAGAACATTTCCTCAATTTTTCCATTAATAAAAACAAATTTACTTTACAAATTTAATTTTAAAAAGTTCTAGAAACATTCAAAATATCCTGGTTTTTAGACATTGTATTAAAGTTAAAAGTTAAAAGTCTTAAGTCCACTAACTACTTAAGAATTTTTGATATATAATTTATATATATATATATATATATATATGTTTTTTGATAACTTTGAGAAAACTTTCAAAGAACATTCGCCAACATTCTGAGAATGTTCCTTGTTAGCTGGGATTAGCCTAACCAGCTAGATTTCCATAGGTAAAGCAGCCTCAGCCTAAACTTTTCTCTACTACCAATGCAAAGATCTCTGCTCAAACTTTGGAACTTTTCAGAACTTCTGTTTTGAACTCTTCTTAAGTGTAACTGAAATGTATCTGAAATAAAAGCCCATGCTAGTGAAACAGCATCCAAATTTGACATGTTGGTTCACCAGCTAGACCAGATCAAAACCAGCATAAACTAACCTTGACCTGATGTTTAGTAGCATAACTGATATAGAGATATCACCAGTGCCACTCCTGACCTGTACGCTCACTGTTTGTAATACCCTCAAGACTGTGACAGACGCAGTACATACTGTATGTTGAGAAGGATGAAGCATGTAGTCTTCTGGACAGCTGAATGACGTGTTGCTGCTTTGTTTTCTCTGTCATGGTTTCATCCTGGCCCATGTGTTTATTCTTGCAGTTCAGCCAGACCTCAGAGCCCAGAGGAGAACGTTTCTCAGGCACAACTCTTCACAGAACTGATATCAAAATAGTTTAAAAAGAAATCGTCTGATAGCATCCAGATCCGTCAGCTCTGATAATATAAATAACAGCAAACTGGGAACAAATTGACACAGTGTGAAGTATGCAGACAAGACCCGTGTCAGGCTACAGTTTACCAGATCAATGAGGGTACAAATTCATTAAATCCTTTACAGAAATCATTTACAACTGCTTGCCTGTTTAGAGCAGAATAGAATGTAACAGGATAGAATAGAAAGCCTTTGTACAGCGCTGCATATGACCAAATTAGAAACATTTCAGGGGAGAAACAAAGATGCTTCAATAATTTTACACGGTGGGTGGCTTCACTCCAAGGATGCATTTTAAGATCCTTTGTGGGTGGCAATCCAGGAAGCCCAACAATATTCCCAGATCACAGCTGAAGGAACGAGCATGGTCCACTGTGTAATCATGCTAGAAAACACTAACAATTTCAGACCCATCCTTTATTTTACTTTTCTTTATGTATCTCCCGCTGGCTAGTTAATATTAAGTGTATGTTAAAATGACAGCTAACTGTGGCTGTCAGTCTGAATCTAGACCTGCAGGATCATTGTATATAAGTGCAGAAGTTAGTTTGACTTGATTACAGTGGTTCTGGGGTGGGGGTGCATTGCAATACAAAACTTATAGATCATTTTCATATTTTCATTGTTTTTTTGTTTTATGGAATCTAAAATAATCTTAACAATATGAGACATTTATTATCCACCCAAAACAAGGTTTAGTTTCAATATTATTTTCTTAAATTATTTTAAAACTTCAACTATGTTGAAGTATGTTGAAGTCTAACTGACAAATTTCGACTTTAATTAGAATAATTGGGAAAAAAATAAAATACTAACAATATGCCTTGTCCATAATAATAATAAGATGTACAAATGTACAAATCTGGTCAAAATGTACAAATATCCAGATTAAATGGTATTACGTAAAACAAAATAAAAAGATTTTTACATGGTGCATGGTGCCCACAATGCACATTTGCTGCATGGATAAAAACATGGTGAATGAATTTCTATGTGTATTCCTGAGCAGGTCTAATGGGTTCCTTTGCCTGCAGGCTCAGCTGGACAATGTGAAACAAGCATCTCAGAGGTGAAGGATAAGCATAGAAACAATCCACCATTTTCTCTCCCCTTATTTATTTTTGTCCGTGTTGTTTTCTCAGTATTGCAATGCATCACTTGACATTACCCAAGCAAGTTTGAGCTGCAGAGGATCAGCTGAAAGCAATTTCATCCTGAGCGCAGCTGCCAGGCGGATAAGACTCTCCCTCTCTCGTTTACTTTGAAATGCTGCTTTTTTTTAACATCCAAAATACACAAGGCAGCCAAATTGTTGACATGTGTGTGAGGAGCGCTGAAGTCCCACATTCTTTCATGCCCCTCTATGCAAAACTTGCCGCTGTTTATTTAAAGAACACAGAGCACTTGAGCACTATTAAGAAACATGTCATATAGTAAACTAAAGGTTTCCTCCCAGGAAAAATCCCCCCTCGTTTATTTTTCTTTGCAAAACTTTATTTTACTTTCTATTCGCAAACTCACCGCATACACAATTAAAGGCATGGTGCTTGTAATTGACTTGTGTACAGCTGGACACTAACAAGCAAGGCAAATGTGGAAGTAAGGTGCTTATTTGTGTTCAGGAGGCTGGACGAGTGGACTGGACTCCATCTCCCATCACATGAGTGTTCACACATAACCCCCAACCACACAGCTGCCTGACACGAGTCAGGACTCACTTTCCAGGTCAGCTACTGTCTCTGCTGCTCACGTTAGTTAAATTGGTTAACTAGTTTTTATCCAAGTCCACATTTATTTGAAATACTTTCAAGTAGATTTTGTGTAAATATTGTGTAAAATACACATTTATTTACTAATCAGCAATTAAAGATATTAAATTAAAGATCAGCCACAACCACAGTCCTGTTCTGGTAGTTGTTACGCTAAAGATCGCTGTGAGCTGTGTTGTCATTCAGCGTTAATCTAACTAGCTGGTGGAAGTGGAGAGGGCAGAGAGACCCCAGTAAAGCAGAATGATGTCATGAGAGCTGATGAATATGGCTGTAATCATGTCAGAAGCACTGACCTCTACAATGAGTGACACAACTGGATTCAGGATCCTTCTAGCAGCTAAACACTTCCAGCTTTCCTGTCACTGAATGAGGTCTGCAGTGTAAATATAACCCGAACCTTTAACACAACCACACACACGAGATGATCCTCACATCCTTCTTTTGAGTTTCAGGATGGCTGAGTGAATCCATCATAAACAGAGGAATTCAGATTGCATTTTGGTGCACAAAGGTCCCTCTAGACAATGCTCTGGAGAATCCAGATTCTTTGCCATTCTTATGTCAAGCGCCAAGACTATTGTGTTGTTCAACAAATGACTAAGCTCTTGACTTCCCAGGATTTGCTGCTTGGACAGTTGCTTCCAGCAAGCAGCTGCACCAGTTTGGCTTTCGGCAGTAAACAGGATTTTAACCCACACTATCCTGTGGTTGCCTGGAACAAACACAACTCCTTTCATAAGTGCTTTGACTTGTGGCTTTGGCTTGTGGACGTCCAGGCACCATGCAGAAGTACGGAGGTTCTGTTGAGTGAAAGAACCACAAAGTGAGGCCAAGACAGAATGTTAGAGAAGGTTAAACATATCTATATTTCAATAACTATAAATAGTTAGATCAGAATAGTAACGTTATGGTGTAATGGTCCACATAAATGCTTAAGTAAAGAGACTGAAATGTTCTTTGTGGAACTTCTAAGGCCTCCTGTGAAATCAGACTGTAGACTGCTGTGATGCCCGACCTTTCATTACTCCTCTTGAGATATATAACTGTTTACAGGCCTGGCTACACGGGCATCACACAATTATTACAGAATAACACTTTACAACAAAGTCTCAGACGATCTTTATTGCAACACATACATCACATGAAAAAAGCTAGAACTATTTTTATAGACTTGTATATTTATATTGAAGTTGTATTAATACATACAGTATCAAAATAAACACTTAAGAGAAGAGCTATGCAGTGGAACTAGGGTGAAGTATTTAAATATTAGTACAAAGTTTAGAAGTTAGGAAATAAAACAGAAGAAATATCTTGGGATGGATGAGAGGAGATGAAGGATTTTAGGCTCCCAGAGCAGCAGTGTGTGGAGTAGATCCAGCGTTGGGGTGGGAGGTGGTCTACAGTGACTGATAGCCCACCACGGCCCAAGAAACTTGAGCTGCAGAGAAAGCTTAATGCACCTTGACATCCATAGAAAACACAAGCCCAGTTCCGGGCTGAGTCAGATATGTACCACCAAAGGAGACGGGCCGCACTGCACTGCTCAGCCCAGCTTTTAACTCAATCTGTTTAGATGAGCACACAGAGAAAAAATGTCTCCATCCTATACATCCTCCTCCCCTTACCGCTTTCTCCAAGAGGCCTAAAAACCGCATACACACATGTATTAAAATGACATGTAGGCAGATACGCATGGGAAATGAGCAACCGCCTTCTAGGAGCATTGAGCTGAGTGCCAGCCAATGAACTGACATGAGATCTCACTGGATACTTTTGCTTGGGAGTAACAAATATCGTCTCATTGCCTTTAAGTCGTGCCAGGATGTTTGGAGAAATCAGGAAAACGCTCTGGAGGCCCTTGACAGTGTGGAAAAAAATACAACAAATAATTTGAATAAAAAAGTGCAATGGTTTGTTTGATGACTGCATACATTGGCAGTGTATGTTTAAGATGTGAGTTCACATCAGAAAGAAAAGTTCAAGAAGTGAATATGAATCAAAAGAGGCAACAGATCTGTATGTAGCGAGCTGCCTCTTTCTTTCAGCCTGCACAGGCCATAGACGGCATCTTAATCCACATACAATGTCATAAGTAACTTGTTTGAAATGCTCTATACGGCTGCCGCTCCATGCGTCACACAAACATCACTACACAAAACAACTGATTCCAATAGACTTTGCCCTTTAGCATGTTGCTACAACATGATATTCTAAGCAGAAAAACACTATGCAGAAAAACTGGGTAAAATAATATATTTTAAATTGGATTTTCATTATTGAACAAAATATTCGTCTTTGACTTTTTGTTAACTGATCTCAGCACAGTGGATTCTGTAATTGCTTCACCATGAAGAATACATGAATGTTATGCTAGAATTATTTTAAAACAATGTATCTTAGGGCCAGTTTAATGAATGCACATCCTCGTAGAAAGTATAGCAGAACAGACTGTATGCAGAAGAAGCTCACTTGTGAATGAGAGCAGGGCCCGTTCAGCGAAACATCTCATCACTAGCTGAGACCACGTGATTGTTCTTTTTATTGACTGAAACCAATGAATTAAAGTTTAAGTTTCAACAAACAATGTACTGTAACAATGTACTAAACTGCCTCTTCATCAGTGAATGAGGCTGAGGAAGGAGGAGGGGGTAAAGAGAAAAGGATTTGGGCCTCGCACGAACACTGTGGCCAGGCCTGTAAATACTCATGAAAGCTGTATCTCAAGAGGAGTAATGGAAGCTGGGCATGAGCCAACACAAACACAGGGCTGGCCCGAGAGGAGCTGCACCGCTGGGCCCGTTTTCCTCCTTTTCAAATCCAGAGCCCCGTCATGCCCTCCGCCATCTGCTGCCCTCCTCCTCATCCCCCTGCTGCTGTCAACAGCTGGGCCTGTCATTCACTTCTAATGAGCAATCAATCACTCCTCTGTTTGTTTATCTCTATACAGTAAGAATAGAAGTGTGGAGCCTCCAGTCAGGTGTGCTGCGCTCAAACATGCTTCAGGACCAGATTTCACATTTAACATGAGGACTCATAGTATTAAAACTGTTTACTGTGCAAAAATAAACATAAATAGCCTTAAAACACAGAAAAGTCTCAATAAAAAATATGAATTGGTTTGTTTTTGGTTTCACTTTGCCTCATGGCAGCCAATAATTCTGTTGTATGTAACACAAAGCATGTTTATTTGCATGGCAGGTGTATTTAATATAGACTAGGTCAGAGCAGGTTATGGATTTTGAGGCCTGTCACACAAGCAGCTGACTTTGGAATCTGGCTTGCTAAAAATAGTTGCACTTTGTTTTATTGTTCCTCTGCTGTCTGCCATTCATTTTTATGTCACTCACTATAAAGGCCAGCGTGTACCCAGTGAACAATTTTAGGTTTTAAGAATGTTTCTGTAACATTTCTATTAAAGTAACAAAACGTTTAAAACATTATTTTGAAAGTTTTAGTAACATTCATATTGTCCTTTTTTAGACGTGTATTATTGTTATTGCTTGGTTTTAAAAATGTTATTTTACAATTTTTAGTTTTTTAAACATTCCACTAGCTACTTAATAATAATATTGTATATGATATATAACGTCTAGAGAACTATAGCCAATATTCTAGGAACGCTCGCTGTTAGCTGGGTGATTGTCATGTACATTTAGCAATACTGCCAAAGGCACACAATTGTTTCAGCTCTGCAATTAATCTTGTGGGGACAGCCCCACACAACACCTTTGGACATTGTGTGTCATCATGTAATTTTAGTATCAGCGTGCAAATGATTTGCAAAGCATCAACACTTTTCAAAAACACTAACAGTTCTGCCCACTGTGATATTGAATTTTGGGGAAACTTTGATTTTAAATGAAAGTAAACAATTGTCCTCACACCTTTAAATAAAAGCTTGTTCATTTCAGCTTATTCAGTTCAAAGTGCAAACCAGCATCCATTTATTTTACATGACTGAATCCTTACAATCTTATCACTCTGACCACAAGAATTCAGCACAGGCTACAGACACTCATATACACACAGACACTCATATACACACAGACACACACAGACACTCATATACACACAGACACACACACAGACACTCATACACACACAGACACTCATACACACAGACACTCATACACACACACACACACACAGAAACTCATATACACACAGACACACAGAAACTCATATACACACAGACACTCATATACACACAGACACACACACAGACACGCGCACACACACACAAACACAGAAACTCATATACACACAGACAGCCCTGTCATCAACACTATCCAGATACTTAATTGATAAAGTAGTTTTGCTACTGTAATGATTGTGATGTGTGTGTCAACTGAGACAAACAAAATCTTTAAGCACAAATATAGTTATTCATCAGAAATATTCATTGTTTCTTTCTACAATATGTGCCAGACTTTGTCAGCGGTCAAAGATATAGCTGCAGAGATTACATCAGGATACAGTAGCTTGCTGCATTTAAGATATGTAATCATTTTAGACATTTTAAAAATAGTCCGCTTTATTTTAAACGAATGCATGTATTTAAATGTTTAATATGTGATTTCGTGCTGCAGCACTCCAAGAGCAGTGCAAGTTCAGTGCTGTAGAGAACAAACGGATGACACTGACAGATTCATTGAAAATGATCGACTCAGAAGAGTGATTGATTTGTGAACTGACACCACAAATTCTTCTGAAGTACCATCACTGAATATCAGAAGACCACAGTGCTTTTCAGAGGCTAATGTCAGTGTGCTTTCTGTGTCCTGCCTACTGCAATGAGATCTGTGTTTGCATGTGTGTGTTTGAGGAGAATCAGTGTGTCCTGTCACACACATGACATTAATCCTATTAAAACACACGGCCCATTATACTGATGGTATGGATCAAGATGGACTGTTACACAGACATCTGGACTGCAGGTCTGCAGCCCGTGGCAGCCTGTGTATTTTACTTAGACCTGCATGAGTTCAAAGGCACTCCAGTGAGAGGCTGCTGTAAGTGGAGACATGAAAGCACCTCTCAACACGCCAGATCAGAGAAGAGCAGACAAGTCAAAGTAAACATGTAGCGTGTGATCATACAGACAACACAGACACAACAAAGAGTCTAAACGAGTTGCTGTTTTTACATATGTAACTGTCTGCCATACGACGAAGCTGAAGTCTAGAGGTTCCGCTGGGTACATCAGTCTGGTCTCAAATGTCGACATTACTGACAATATCCAAGTACAAACACTTGATGTCAATATTAGCAGATAACAATTGTTTTTACAACACAATCTGAAACAATTTTATGTTTTAGCGATTTAATGGGTAATTCGTATTCGTGGAATCTCATTTGTACATTTTCATTTGATCTGCTTTTGCCCCAGTAAGGGTTATGGATGTGGTTTGGGATAGACCTTCAAGTTTGAGCTTTCTCTCAAAAATGTGTTTTTAAACGATTCACATCTTATGAATTCTTATGAAATGACCACCTCGTAAAATATTACAGTTTCCTGTGAGATCAGGTTGATTTTTATTAGCTGCACACTGCAGCCATCATAATTACAACCATGATATCTATCTTGGTCCCCGCCCATGCAGTGATGTCATCTGTATGCATTATTAAACAAGGAGTTCTAATACACCGATTGTATTAGCAAAGACTTCAGAGTGGAGCTGCATTCTAAACTAACTTAGCATCACAGGAAAGCGGCTGATTTAGACTCAGCTCCTACAGTGTCTTTATGCTGTCAGACTACAGCAGCTCTGCCATGACAATCAGTTTACTTGTCTTCTGAGCACCTTGCACACAAAAATAATCAACATTTAAGCATGAGACATTGCATCCTGCAGTTGTGTGTAATTAACATACATTTAAGTTGCCTCTACAGTGCATGGCATTATATAGAGTGAATAAACCATATAAACGACACTTACATGTGTCTGTAGAACATAGAGAGGCAAGTTTAACTATCACATCATTGACTGTATAACACTGTCAGGGGGTTATTTAGTGTCGTGTGCACCAGTGGAAAGGTCATTTTAATATAACACACGTTCTGGGGACCTCAAAACTGGTAAGTGTCATCGGAACCTTTGGCTTATGTACATGTGAACGCAATGACTAAACAACAAAACATCACTGGGTAGAAAGCAGAGCACCTTACTGCCTCAAATATTCATTGAATCCTGTCACAGCCGACAGTTAACAATAGGAATAATGACAGTAGAAGGAGAATGAGCTAAGTGTGTTTGGGTGTTTCAGCACCGCAGACTCCCGTGCAGTCGGTCGCTTTGTGAAAGTCCAGTATTGTGTTTCTTTCCGTTGCCAGAGCGAGCTTCCCCAACACTGACCCTATTTCCTTTGTTAGGGTCTGAACTAGCACTGCCACGAGCCCTCCGGCCCGGCCTCCAGACTCCTGCCTCCCTTCATGGACCTGTGAAGCAGCCCAGGTCACAGTCACCTCTGTCAACATTTCCTGCCAGTGGATCGGGCCAAACCTTTCCATATCTAATCTAGACACATTAGGCTACATGACAACATTGGTGTTTGACTTACTAGTCCTTAAGTAAACAGCATATACGTATGGTTTTTAATCTGCTTAGCAAACACTGTGAGTCTGAACAAAGGTATCAGATTTATTAAGGCATAATTTATTTAATAATCACTGAGTATTAGCAGCAGTAATAGTGATGCGTATCTGCAAACTCCACTATTGACTGACAAGCTATGATGTCATTGTGAGTGCCTGAAAAGCTCATGTTAAAGACAGGCACTGACTGAACATGAAAAATATGAGTGGTAAAAAAATGGCATGTTCTGCATTATTATTGTTGATAAAGGCTGGAGTGGATCCATATCATAATGTTTTCTACTGAACACATATGTCACATCACAGAAATGTTGGTATCTGTAAGTCTGTGTGACAACAAGTATTGTTATTAAAATAAAATATTTCCCACTAAATAAGCCAATGTCACAAATCAGCAAACAAATGAGTAAAGCAAAGTCTTCTGTCTCTGTATTTACACAAGACAAGGAATAATAAATATAAAATAATTAGTGTTCTGGTGCTCTGTTCTGATTGGATGAGCTGTAGGATGTTCCAGTGTGATCAAACTCTTGGAGCACTGCTGCACAAATCAGATTAGATGTATAATAAACTGTATTCTGTGGAAAAGTTTTTTTTTATTCTGATATTCATCATATTTCTGTTGTCACTTCATATTGTGCCACAGAGCGTGATGAAATCATTGTGATGCACAGCTTTCCATACTTGAATGTTTTACTTCATCCTAACCCCCAGTTTCACAAAACCTCAGTTTATAAACCTAAACAACTTCATACTATCAGTTAAATCATTGTTTTGTCCCCAAGTGTAACTGGTGCTCGTAGCACAGGTCAAACCTTGCTTGGTCTGATACCCTCTGGGCTTTTATCCCATAATTCCTCTGTTGCTGGCACAAAGCTGGTCCTGCTCTATTCTTTCACTTCGGCCAAGAAAACATCAGAAGAAATTCTCCAGTGCCTCTCAGACTGCAATCTGACATCAGCTTACTTTGGTTCTTCAAAGACTAAGTGTTTCATCCAAAATGACGTTTTGACTCGTATGAGGCAACAGCAACTCTTGAGGTAAACTTGCACAAAAAAATGAATTTAGTTCCACTGTTTGATTAAATTTCACTTGTGGGACCTCCCAGAAATTCATTCTGTATTTAGAATTGGAAAAAATAAAATGGATATCACAGTCATTTCACTGGGACACAAGTGAGTTTTACCTAAGCGCTTTCTGGATGTTAACATTTAAAAACCTGTTATAAAAATATTCTGCCAGAGTTTTGCACAGTGGTTTATTTACACAGGGCAGCTGTGCTGTTGTCTGTAGGTTTAATTGACCTGCGGTGATCTGGGGCTGTGCGGGACTGACTACATGAACATGTTATTCAGACAGCTCTGCTCCAGAGGCTGGATAAGGAAGTTCTGGAGGAAACTGGCTTTTACCCGAGGGACTGAGTCTCAGGCCCCTGAGGTTCATGACACTACACAGCCAAAACCTGGTTTTAAAACACCCCCCATGGTACCAGATTAAGGCAGGAGGTGATGGCTGGCCTGCAGAGACTAAGTGCATGAAAGCACCACTATAAGGGGAAATGTGTGATTCTGTTAATACTAGTTAAAAAAACGTGCCACACCTTTTTATTTTTAAACAAATAAAAAACATAATTAACATAACCATTAAAATGTTCTTGATACATTGCAAGATAAGTGTCATAAACGGCATTTATTAATATGTTAAAGTGTCCCTCGGTTTATAAAAACAAGCAAAGCCTGTATTATGTATACAGGGCGTGATATTGCATTATATACACAACTTCCCTGGCTAACCTTAATGTGCAGTTAGATCTGATATCTGAGCTTCTGTTATGACCATGTAAAGAAACAAATTTTTGTATGGAAAGAATCAATATTAGTTCCTTTGCATTTAAACCTTGTTAAATGCTTTACCCATAGAGCTGCTTTAAATGCAATTTTAAACACAACTGAAATGTATCGTGTCAGTAATAATCAGAATGCAGTATTCTGTTAATAACCGCCACTGACTCCATTACATATAAAACCACCCGCAGCCCAATTTATATGAAATCTTTTTTAATTCCATAGCATGTTTTGAGTGATGTATTGACATTTCTACACATTAAAATAGTATAAGAGTGCTAGCACTGGAACGCCGTCTCTTGAACTGTCCAGTGTGGTCTGGTTCTGGAGGTGACACACATGATCTCTGAGGAACTGTAATGGGCTCATTTCACCAGTTCCAGAAGAACATGCGACTGCCGTGCTTGGACGGCTGAAGCTCGGCCTCAATGGGAGGGTTGGGCTCAGGTCTTGGTCTTGAATGGTAGGGATTTTCAGGGAGGGGCCGAGATGTTGCCACCTTGGTCACCTGTAGGATGAAGAAAGATGAAGTACATGAGGTGAATGATTCCATCAAAAATGTCACATGATTTGGTCTGAAAAGTCACTGTAATTGTTTTAAATATTGTGATAAATATGCTTCATTTGTATAAATATTGCTAAATTATTGTTAAATGATGCACATTTAACATGTCATATTAATGACATATTAATAAATAAACGCATCTGTCAAATGTGTACATGTAAATGTTAATGTGCAACCCTAGAGGAAACTAATTAAAACATGTTTTAGCTTTTAAAAGGAGGAGATGATAAATCTGACTTTGGACAGGTCTCCTAATGCAGGCCTCTCCCAGCCCAGTTTCTCCAGCACACAGTTATCAAACTCCTTCTGTTGTTTGCGGCAGTGACGCAGCTCAGCCAGGTTGGAGTAATCCAGACACGTCCAGTACTCTGTGAAGGACTCGGCACAGTTTCCCTTGATCTGCCTGCGGGACAACCGCACAATTAGCAAGAGCTTTAAATTCTCCCTTGAAATTGAAGTGTGTCATTATGCACCACTAGTGTCATAAAGTAACATTTTACAAATGACAACTTACAAGTTTTCAGACACGGAAAACATACAGAGGTTTAAAATACCATGAGGACAAAATTCTCATTTAGGGGCTTAAAGGGACTGAACCATTCCTTTAAGAACACACCTGTCCATATTTCTGTTTTATATTTACCGTAGTACTGTTTGTTGTTCTATTAGATGTTAGATTCTATTACACAGACATGTAGCAGAATAGCTCAAGAACTATTAGATGCTATTTACTAGATGCTATTTATGGAAACAGTACTGTTCATACAGGTTCTCTCAAGTCAGCTGTGTTTGAAAAGGCATGACAATGAGGTTTAGAATTAAAAGGTTAACACAGAATTTTTTAAAGCATCTATTCACTTTGACAAGCATTAACTGCTTAGCAAACCAATACCAAATCCAAACAGACGACCGTTTTGGCCATAAAACTATTGAATCTGCACTGAGGTGTAAACTGCATGTAAAATGTTTGAAGGTGAGGAGGTCTGAGCACTACATGAACCCACAGATATCACAGCACACAGTGAGGAGCACCTGAAGAAGTTCAGAGCGCACTCGTTCACTCTCCTCCCTTCATTCAGACACTTTCTGGGGTCTTTCTCCTCCCAGCGGCACAGCATGAAATCTTTATTGGGCTTGTCACACTGAGAGCCATAATGATGAGCGGCTGCTTTCAGTACAGCTGAGGAAACATTCACCTGCACAGAAGAACAGCAACATCCTGACAACACACAATGAGAAGAATCAAAGTGTGTTAAACGGGTTTCCCTCACTATAGCATTTATTTCACTCTCACTGGCGGTTATGAGGTGGTATTCTTAAGCCAGTACGTAAGGCTGGAAGATATGTTGTGAAAGGTGCTGCAGTGCAAATACATTTGAGTTAAAATGTTTCTGTTCTGTTTTATACAGCCTACATTATGTGCTGCCAATTAATTAAGACATTTAAACACAGTTATACATAACAAATATATAGTAACACATAGGAAAGGCGTCGCTCACAAAAGTGCATCATTATCTGGGGGTCCTTAGCATCATAAAAGTTTAAAACCCCGATCTATACAACGCTTGCAAAAGAAAAAAGAGGGGGTGTCCGTTTCATGCATTATCCTTTACATTATTAGGACACGTGCATGTAAAGAGACACAGTAATGTGATTGCAAATGAAAAGACAGTTAGCACAATAAAAACAATAACTGTTAATAACAACGCCAACACTGTTCGCCAAACCATTTCTCCACTGCGTTCACATTTCAACTGCATTGTTTGATCGTACCTAACCGCCTGTATACTGTACATACATTACTAGTTAAACACATTTAAACTTCACTGGTTAAAGTTATCAGTAGCGCGCTGCAGCGCCAGATTACCATTTGGTTATGTTTTCAGGTTTTTTGTCATACCTCTTCGACGTTCAGATCCTGCAGCGGCGGAATGTCCACCACACCGGGCATGGTGTGATTTTCACTGCACCAAAACTAACCAAAATGTGTTTGACAGCTCAAAACTCAAGGACCCCGACGACGCCGCGCGGAGAAGGTCAGCGAAGCGCGCATGCGAGGACATTTTTGGGCGCATTTCGATGACGTCATTGGTACGGAAACTGTGGATCATGGACGTCATTTTGGCTCTAATCGGAATACAGTTACGACGCTAATATTTTTCACAAATGTTATTAGGTATAAGGATTTTAATTACTTTAGTTACAAAGCACTTACTTAAAAAACGGACGAGACGTACATGAAGATATCCGTTTTTAGAGATATTTCATATTAAATGTAGCGCCCAGTCGCGTTTCCATGGAAACCGTGTCAAACTGTTGCTCAACATGGAGTTTATGTGTAGCAGTTATAATGGCGATTACACGAATGACAGGTAAATCGTATTTATTTGATAGCATTCCCAGCCATTTGAATCTACTTATATTATAACACTACGTATTTGTACTGTTTTCTATTGTTTTACGCAATTAAGTTCTTTAGAGGGTTGTGCGCCGAGATAACTAGATGCAGAATACGTTCAAAAATAATTTTTAAGAATAAATTCAAAGAAGCACAAATGCAGTGAGTGTAGCTTTAACATTGCAGATGTGCAGATGTCACTAACCCGCAGAGAAAGCGTATACTGTACCAGAATCTTCTGATGCACGCATACTTTATAGTTATAGACTTATAGTTATAACTCAATCAATTATATAATCAGTACAGTCAACATTTGATGTTAATATTTACTTTACTAAGTTAATTGTACATTGTATTTGTGGGGCAGTTTTGATGGCTGTATTAAAAGTTTTTACAGTATTAAACTTCAGGAAATAAATGTGTAATGATTTAAAATTGTTGATGCAATGTTTGTTGATGTAATGTTTATGGTTTGTGGCAAAACTAATGTGTCAGACAAATGAAAGTTCTCTGTTGCGTGGCTTTGGTAAATCTTTGAATTGCAATTCAGTAAGTTCCTTTATCCATCATTTCAGTTTAACATCATGTGGGGTGTAAACATCTCATTCCAACTGCAATTCATAAATAAACTTATCTTAACTCAGTACTAACTTAAACTCAGTCCTATCCTTTACATTACCAGCTCCTAACTGTGTCTTAATAAACAAAGCTGCTTGCACTACTAAGTAATGCTGATTATTGAGGTTATATTGCATTTACATTTATGCCTTTAGGGTATGCTGTTATTTAAAATGGCATACAGTGCAGTTGTGCGTATATATCAGTTCATGTGTTCCCAGTGAAATGAAACCTCAATATTGTTAGTGGTGTGCTCATTTTATACAATTGTAGCCTATATGAAAGTGGGCAGTTGGGCCTAATTGTTAATGAGTGTTGATGTTCTTCACAGAATGGAGGGGATGGGGGAGTATACGATGCCCACTCAGAGCAGATATGTTGGAGAGATGAAGGATGGCATGTTCCATGGAAAAGGAGCACTACACTTTCCCAATGGAAGCAAATATGAAGGAACTTGGGAGAAAGGAATATCCAAACAGGTCTTTACCCTCCTCTTAATGTTAATGACACAGAACATACTGCCTAATGACAATAATACAGTATGAGGTTACCAAGTACAGCATGAAAAAACATCAGGTGCCTGATTATGGTGTGTTGCATAGATAACATGTCAAGAAATACATCTTAACTGACTAAATACAAACCAGCAGTTTATTTCTGAATGTAGTTTCTGCATGCAGAATGAACAATACATGTAACTACATGTTTCTCTGTTATGTAGGGAAGGTACACATTTTCAGATGGTCTTGAGTATAAAGAGGCTGACTGGGATTACTGTGATGGGAAAGATAGGCGGTTCTACTCTGAGAGGTGTAATGGTCTCAAACCAGCAGGTATAGTTTCTGAAGTGATTGGATCTTGGTCAAGTAGAGTTTAAACGGAAGAAGAAGCAACAATTGTCTTTTTTGTGGACAGGTGAATCTCAGTTGACTGATCGGGACCCCCCGCGGGCCATCCCTGATGGTTGCTATGACAGCGGTGATGGCTTTTATGATCCCAGCACCAGAGTTGTCAAAGACTATGATGGCGGTTTTCTGAGGAATGCAGGTAAGTGAATGTGTTACTTGTGTCTTGTGATGGTATTTATATGCACCCTGACCAGTTTAAACTGGTGTGTGTAACAATGACTTTGTGAACCACAGCCCATTTGCTGACCGTCTGATGCACTTTAATAAGCTCTGATACGATTGGCTGACTTTATGTACATTTACATGTATTCATTTAGCAGATGCTTTTATCCAAAGTGACTTACAAGCGACGAGAGCATTAAATATTTTGTCCTAAGAACCAAACAAGCCGAGTCTACAAGCTACATTTACAAGTGTATATTGTATGTATATATACTTTGTCAACTCAGGAAATCTATTTACATGTTCCGCTGTTTTTCACCATTATTTCAATATGTTTTCTTCATGCTGCTCTATTGATAAAATCTGTTTCAGATAAACAGCATGTGAAATCTATGGTTGTTTTACATGTCAGTCAGATTGTTTCTTTATGTGGGCGGTTCTTAGCTAGAATAAGCTGCCTTGTGGACCAGACAGTATTTAGCTAAAGGTCTGGACTAGCCTTCAGGTTTTAGCAAGACTAACACAAGAGTTCTGGCAAGACTAACACTAACCCAACTAACTCCAAACTCACTTCTCAGGCCATCAATTTCCTACACAGTAATTTCCATGAAATCACAATGTATTTCTTAATCCATCCCTCTCTCAGTCTGTGATGTGCAGTATGTATTACCAAACATTCTTCTCTCAGTCCTGCCACCTGGAACATATAAGAACACAAGAGCATTAGAGGGGCATAAATGGATTAGCTAAATGCGTGTAGATAATGTAGAGACTGAAGATTGAGCAGTGAGATCGTCAGATAACTATTCTGTAGGTCCTTTCTCTCAGCCAGACATGCCTCTGTGCTGTAGTCACTCGAATTGTTTTCAAGGAAAATGTGAAACACATTTTGCAGTGCCCAATGTAGTATCTATGATTTGAGGTGAATTGTATATGTCAGTCTGTATGTTCTTATAGATAGGAGGTCCAGTCCCCATGCCAGTGTCATCTATTAGTGTAGTGCAATTGATAAGAGGAAGTTATGGAATTAATATACAAGGTTTAAACTGGGAGATGAAGGAGCTCTGAAATCGAATGGTGATTCTGGTGCCGTTTAAGACATAGACGATATGACACGATTCTCACACTCCTTTTTCACAAGACACCGTTATTACCTGTTAAAACTCTAATATTGTATACATATATCACCAAGAAAATAAAGAAATCAAGACCCTTCCACTGTGATGTGATGTTCCATGGTGATGTGATGTTCCACTGTGATGTCATGATTCACTGTGATGTCATGATTCACTGTGACGTCATGTTCCACTGTGATGTCATGTTCCACTGTGATGTCATGTTCCACTGTGATGTGCATTGCAGAATCAGATCAAAGCAAACATTTGTAGTTAAGTATTATTTTTTTGAAAGTGACTGATCATTTCGCTAGAAAAGCCTTAATCAGGGCCTATCCATAAAGGTGAGAGGAGCCATTTGAAGCTGCCTTATAACTGTATTTTGGGCCTTCAAAACAAACCTTGTTGAATTGCATCAGATGGAGAAAAATTCTAGAATGTTTTCCTCCAGAATCTTAATTTCTTTTTGACTGAAGAAAGAAAAACAAACATATTGGATGACACGGGGTGTGAAAATTGTCATTTTGAGGTCGACATATTTAAGTAAACATGCACATGTGACACAGACTAATACGATTATGTGAATTTTGTTTCATGACTCATTGTATATAAGAAGTATACATGATGTATTTTAACTTGTCATCAGGATTCCTTAGATATTCTTTCCCCCAGTATACCTGCTGCTATATCCTGGTATCTGTATTTGGAAGGTTGCTTGGGAATGACTTGGCACCTTGCTACATTTTCCAGTATTGTAGTACTGCGAGATGCATGGTTTGCAGCTACATGCAACTCGATACGCAGCCCCATTTTGGTCACAGTCTGATTTGAAGCATGCATGTCTACTTCATATCATCATCTATTTCATATCATTTCATTCATCTATAGTCACTGTAACAGAGGAAGACAGATACATTCTAAACAGATGTCAGAGGAAACTCACTGCCACTGTCTGCTGCTTTATTTAGGAGAAACTGAACTGTTAGCTGTTTACTGACAGGGACAGAAACCTTGTACTAGTACTAGTCAACTAGTACTAGTAAAAATGTAGTGGTACTAATTACATTTGTCTTCGGCCTGTTTTTTATCCCTCAGACCCACACAGAATCTCTGCTGTGTGCAGTTTTGTGACTGTAGACTCCCTGTAGTCTGTTAGCTTGAAGGCCATCTATATGACATTAGCAATATTATTTTGATCACTTCTAGCAGATATGTATTTCTCAACAGTCTTTCAGGAAATAGGGAAAGATTGTGTCTCATCTTGCCCTCACAGGAAAATATTTTGTTTAATTAAAAACGTGTTCTGATTCATGATTCACAGCTGTGACACAAACTATTGGCTATTTAAATAGGGTCATCCCACCCAACTTCCTGTTTCAATAAGAAATGCATTAAGGCAAGAAAGAAAACTGCTTGTTGAGCAAATGTTTTGGGGTCATGAAATATTCACCCTAATGTGATTATGCATTCAGCTACCAATAAGACAGTAGTTGTCTGAGCTCTGTGTTTAAATAAATTCTACAGATTGTCTTCACAAATCATCACAGAAAGAATCTTACATTTCACTTCTAAGTGAAGACCTCAGAAACACTGTTTAACATGTCTCTATATGTTCATATTTGCATTGGTCAGTCTCCTGATGGCTGAACTTAGGGATAGCAAATATCCTGTCACAGTGTAATGCATGTTCAGCCTTCAGATCCACTGATCTCCAGCCTCTGGGATTACATACTTACCACATGTGGCTGGACATAAGAGCAAACAGAGACTGAGACCCAAAAGCACAGACCTGTCAAACTAAACCACATCTTCTACAAGAGTCCCCATCACAGACTTCAGCTGCTTTTATATCCTCTCAGAGAAATGATGTGGGAGGCCCACAGTAATTGTTAATAATTCATCATCTATAGATTTGGTCTGATTAGGGTTTATTCTACAGTGGTGTATATTGAGGAGGTTTGTCTCTCAAGTGGAATTAAGTGTGAGTGTATATTAGCTGGACTGAATTTTTTGAGCATTCGTTCCACCACGATGGACCTTTAGTCAGGGTAGATGCCATATTTACTTGGGCACAAATGAAACCAAGGATAAAAGGCAGATAGTCATACAGCCATTTAATGAGTGGTACTGTCCAAAAGTAACCATATTAAAATGATTCATTGTTTCAGTTCGTCTCCTTTATACAGAGATTTTTTTTAAGAACTATAATTAGGCAATTCAAAAGTTGATTTGGCTAAATTGTGTGAACACTATGGCACTATCAAAACATTGTTCAAAATAACAAGGCTCAATGAATGGTATCCATTTCCTGCATCTTCGTCACATGTATTTACTGCTCTGATGGCTCCTAAATATGAGCTTTCCCCTGACAAAAGATGGCAGAATTGCCCGGTGGGTCCTGCTCCAGCCAAACATCTGCCATTGAGATAAATGAGAATGTTAACGGATAGCTCTCTTGAAGGATTATAGACCTTATTCCATTAATCCACGTGGAGAAGGAATAGAGAGGTTTCTGCATAGGCTTTGCTGTGGAATTCACATGTGGCTTTTAAATCAATGGCAACTTTTACACCAGTGTGTATTATAGCGGGAATGTGGCGCATTCTATAGATGTATTTTTATCGCCTGGAGGTGACGGCACATTTGTCAGAATGGGTGTGAAGACTGAATTTATTGCCAGTAGCTTCCCGTCAGGATGGAGGATCATAGAGTGCACAGACGCTGAAGAGGCGAATGAAGAGGAACCGCATTCCCTGCGGGAGGATGTTTTTGGGAGGAGAGGAAAGAGGGACACATCCAGCTACATCTGTGAGGCGGAGAAACAGTAGGATTCAGGAGACAGGGATGACAGGGGGTGGCAAACCCAGGCAGCAGGCGCCCAGGCTGGACAGGAAGGCCTGCGGAAATGCCCAGGCTGCAGGCCAACTCTGAAGTTGGTTGGAGACCACTAGAAAAGCAGATGGAGGAAGCCCTGAGGATTTGTTCACATTGGTCATTTGAAGACAGTGAGGGAGGGTTATTACAAGAAACAGTTGCCTGCATACCAAGGCGTGGGGTGGACTGATTGGATGTCGTCCATACACTCTGTCCTGTCAAAGTATACAAGCTTCTCCTCTTTGTCCCAAATCCAAGCATGCTAAAGGCAGTGTGTACTCTATCCTTTAAGCATCAGCACATTGCATTTCATGAATGACACCTCAAATCATATGCTGCTCTTCAGGAGAAATGCTGCGCTATTATTGTCCTGAAAAGTCCAACATGTAATTTACTAGCAGATGAAGAAACTAACAAAAAAGATCCCATGGACTTCGAAGAACTCGAGCCTTATCTAGGGACCAGGATATCATAGCTGCTTAGTGGTGGGTCCTTTGACTTGGTTTTATGCACAGATAGGCATAACAAATCTAGGTTTAATTGCAGTAATCATACCATAATGATCTACTGCCATCTCATTACACCAGTGAAGACATTCCTGGAGAGCAGAGGAGGACAGTGTTTGCTCTGTGCAAGAACATGAGATGATTCCTCAGGAAAGGCTTTGAATTGTGAGTGGAGGTGTGGCCAAAGCCCCTGTTACACAGAGCATTTGTAATAAGACCTGCAGAGGATGCAGGATTAGAGGGACACTGTGGTTCATTGGAGTAAAATACTTGGAGTCAGTGAGAGGCAGGCTTTATTTTTATGATGGGACTGTAAATCCAGTTTACAAGCAGCTTCAATAATTAAGACACTGTTAAAATGAGCTGGGGAGGTTGATGCTCTTCATTTGCAGTAATTAACTATAAATTGCGTCACATGGCAATTTTTGAAATGTGAGCCTCATATCAAAGTAGGCGTCCGAAATAATGACTAAAAATGAATAAATAGGTATATTTAACATTTCTTAAATTAAAGTGTAAGAATGGTAATCCGACTAAAATAATAATAAAAAAAATATATATACAGTATATATATATATATATATATATATATATATATAAGCATCATCTAAAAACGTCAACCTCAGTGGAAGATTTACCATTATATGTTTTTCTGAAATGCCTAAAGATTTTTATCTTTAAAACTCAGTGTTGTGACATGTGTGAAATATTCCTCACATTAAGCCACCAAAATTAAAATATAATACAATCACACACTGGGTCTTCCCAGAAACAAAGACTGGCTTCAATTCTGTGTGTGACACAATAAACTGCACTTTTGCCAGATGCAAGCAGGTGGAAAGGAAACCAATAAATCCCTCAGATCATGTTTTGTACAATAAAGTGTATTTATTTTATTGTCTAGGTTTATTAAAACTTAAGTTATGTGCTGAGGTTTAGGAGAACAAACAGCAGTCTCTATCTTGAGGTAGTCAAACATTATTAGGAAATGATCAACAGCTTGGTGAGGACATGTACATTTTAAGCTTCACTGTGCCATGGAATAATCTCAGACAATAAGCAGAGATCCTGAAGCCATTAATGTAAAGTGTGGCTATGTTTGGAAGGAAATACTTCTCCTGTTGAGTGTATTTTAGGGATTAGGATAAAGACCTTCTAACAAGGTGCTATTACTGCTTGCCTTCTCACCACTGGACTTTGATGTGGGAGAGAGTGTATGAAATCTATTAGAGCAGCTGAATGAGAGCTCAATGTGAAAATGTTGAAGGAAAATGAAAGAAGGATCAAATACAGGAAAGATGAAATAGAAACTATTCTCAGTGCACATAAATTACAGGCATATAGCAGAAAGACATTTGAGAAATAAAGATTGTTGAGCAAATACAACAATATAGCCTGAAAGCATTTGTACAGAGTTCTTTCCCATGAATAGAAACGTAAATCATACAATATCATCAAATAAGATACAGAGGAAAGTAAACAAGTAATTGAAACAAATAGATGACAATGCTGTAAGAAGATTTCTTATATGAGGGATAGGACAGTTCTTTAAACAAGGTTTGTCCAATGAATTTACTTTCATCATTTGTGGTTCTAATTCAATATTTTACAGCCAAGTGTAAAAGTCAGTGAAGAACTTCTAATATATCCCAAAGTATATTTGTATATTTATCCCAAAGTTTGTTTGGAAGACAGCAGCTTTGTTCTTTCAACAGAACAACACACTTATTTGCAATCATTAATAAAATGGAGGGAGATTTTGTTGCAGTACTGGTGTTTC
>JAZGTJ010004584.1:0-30348 GCA_036877575.1 Botia almorhae
GCACACATTACATACATAGATGCAAATACATATGTTTATCTTGCACTACATTCCTTTGCACTATGTGCTGCTCTCCCCAATCTCCCTTTGCACAATTTCATGTGAAATACCTCTTTTGCACATCTCCTCAACTTGTAAACATGTCTGAGTATGTATGTATGTATGTATGTTTATATTGCACATTGTCTCTGTACAAACCTGTCTTACCTGTCTAAATGTTAATTGTATCTGCACTGTCTGGAGCACGCTCCTAAGAATTTCACTCACCTAGGCACAAGTGCTGTGGTGATGTGACAATAAAAGTGATTTGATTACTAGATCTTTGTTGAAGGACGGACATACCCTCCCAAACTACCAGACTAACATACTTGCAGAGCCATAGCTAGTTCCTCAGAAACAGCCAAGAACATCCTAGCAACTACATACAACCACATATATATATAACCACATAATACCTCGCTGACATTGTGTCAGCAAGCTTTGCACTGGTTTGAAATGAGGCTAATGACATCAGACAGATTTTTCCAGCAGGGAATTTGGATGTGAGCATGTGTAGAAACATCCACTGTTTGATCCGCAGCCTTCTTAAATAAAGACAACACCCGACAGGTTCATCTGCTGACGGAGGCTGTAGCACCTCATGATGGATGGAGCGATTAGCTCTTATGTGATTCATGCACTGGATGCAGGGGACGCAAGTGAGGGGCTGCGGGGGACACTATAGTCTTCATTCTTATTGTTTTAGGCCAGAACTTACACAACACAACTTATTTTTGTAGTTGCCCTGAAATATAAGGTGCTAGGTCAGTATTTATTTCACTGTACAATGTTCAAATCTGTATTGACACAATTCATGTTTCTTACATTATCATGTCATGTCCCGCTGATCTCCCCAGCTAACAGTTTTAGGTTGAAAAAAAACGCTTCCCTTACATTTCCATAAAGTCACAAAAACATTTAAAGGTTCTAAGAACATTGTATGAATGTTTCTGCTTGGTTATATTAATATCAATCAAACCTTTTTAATTTTTTACCATTTTTTAAAAACATTTCATTAACTGCTTAAAAATTGTTTTTGATATATGATATATGAAGTTCTAGTAACATTACTGCAAGAATAAAGACAAGTGATTAAAATTAAGATCAGAGGTCAGATTAAGATTGCTGTCTTTATCATTTCAAAACTTTATATCATTCACACTCCACATACTCTACACATGCAATGGCATGCAAGCAATACAAATAACACTTATATAAGACTTGAATAGATCTTAGTGTATGTTAAGCATAGGAAAAAAAATTGATAAATTTGGAGAAACAACGCTGAACCAGCGAGTTGTGTGAAATTATTTCTAGAGCGATATAATTTATGAGCCTAGCTGTATTGATTTTGTTCCTTCCAATGATGTCATACAAATTGTAGAGGATTCATGGTCAGCAGCTGACACACACACACACACACACACACACACAAGCAAACACATGCACACATACATACAAAAACACACACCCACATTTAAATAGAATTTATTATGTGTTTTTTAATGAATGTATTTTTATTATAGTCCCTGACATTATAACAGGATGTTGCTACTGTATTCAACAAATATGACGGTCTGCTTTGTGATGAACTAGCTGAGGAGGTCTTTTCTGTGTTATATCATGGCTATAACATGGCTGTTAACCAATCAGTATCCAAGATTGGAACTGTCCTTTTATTTTAGATTCCAGCCAGAATTTAGACTTTTAGTTTATTTTATAAATCCAAGTAAAATAATTTTACAATAATAATTATTTTATTTTAACAACATATTTTTATATTTCTGAAAAAAACATGTTTTATTAAACATTACATTTCTTTATGAAACAAGTTGCAGCTAAATTAAGATAACAAATTATATTAAGTTTGCAAAGTTTTGGTTGATTATAATTTCAGTCCATTCTGGTGCTTCCAAATCTCCCAAAAGTGACTGTGCATTTAAAACAACCTAATCTGCATGTCAGTCGTCATTGTATATCTGAGGAAGAAGGAAATAAATATACTAATACATTCAGTTTAGCATCATTATTGGAACATGAAAATTAATACGAACATGCATTTACGAACCATGTTACCTCTGTAATTAAGCATTTTTCCAAATTAACATTCAACTTGATTGACTTACTCAAGGGACAGACTGTCCAGTGCAGAGGACAATATTGTCTTCATAAAGTGTCAGAAATAATTTTTTTAATTTAAGTCTGTAAATGCAACTGGATTAAAATGTGTAATTTTTATGGTTATTTTGTTGATAAAAGGCTGTCTGAGTCATGAAAAGCTTTTTTGAAAAGGTTTGGGCTTTTTGCCTGTTTTGAGAATTGCTGTCTTTGATTTAGAGAGAAATATATTACGACTGAGCTTGTCTTTGCTATAAAACATGTTTCCAGCAAAGAACTTTATTGGGCTGCATAAAAAAAACAAGCTAAAAACTGATGCCGTTTTTACTAGTGCTTAGATCACTATTGTTTATCCTGATCTGAAACATTTCAGTTTTTGTGCTGATGAATAAAAGAAGGAACGTGCCTGACAAACCTGTACCAAAGTTTACATTTTCTGAAGAGGATGGAGTGATGCTCTTTAAAACTAACCACTATAATGCTAAGTTGTAGTGGGTGGTTGCCAGGGAGTTGCTAGGGGCTTCTAGGTGGCTGCTAGTTGGTTGTCAAGCTTTGTAGCAGATGTAAAACAGATAGTTCTGACTAAGTTTCATTTGATGCAGCTGAACATTCTGAATACCTGTGACTGCACATTCACAATTAATATACCTGGTTGCAATGATCTGCAGTTTCATTGATGAACTATATTGCTTGTGATTGCTTGTGAACTCTTTATTATGGTACTGCGCTCTAATTTGTGTCATGCCTAAGAACATGTCTTACCTGTGGTCAGATCTTTGTAACACATGAGTTTATGCAACACTAGGACTTGTAATTGGAAACACTGCAATGTGCCTTTTGCATGTGGAACAATAAGCCACTAATTTCACCTGAACGGTCTTTGCCCTATGATTGGTCAGTTGTGTGCTTTGTGTTCCCTGCCCCATTCGTTTTAAATATTGACTTTTTATTTGAGCAGAGTCACAAGTACAGGACCTATAAAAACGAAAAAATTTAGTCGAACTATATATTAAATGTCTTTACCTACAGTCTACTTACAGAAAAAAACTTTATACAGTGCAAATATTGTGTACATACATAATGTTAAATTGTAGTTATATTTAATGTCTTTATGTAATTCTGCTCTTAAACGTGTCCCTAAACCCAGAAAAACATGTATGTGCATAATAAGTACAATGTATCCCATGCTTTTTCATATGTAAGTGCACAATACTTAAAGTCACTTAATATTAAATGTGAGCAGACATTTGTATGTTTAATTAAATTGAGTTGAAAAGAGTTACTGAAAAGGCTCTGGCTGGAGTGATACGTTAACACTGAAAACAGACTGCTGTAATTCAGCACACATGATTAGACCATTGACTTGACTCTCACATGTGCATGTAAGTATTTCCTGTCACATGACTTGACTCAAAGAATTCCTGATCATACCAACAATATCTGAAATTACTTTTAATCTGACATCACAGAGTCTGTGCGGCTATTAAATCATATTTTCCAGGCATGATGTGGAGCTTTTATAAAATGACGACATGCAACAGCCTTAAAAAATATATATATATATATAAATATAATATAAAACCCATACTTGACCCCTACATTTAACCCATATCGGTGAGTAGTGAACACACACACTGCAAGTTGTTAATACACACACACACACACACACACACAAAGCAGTAGGCAGCTATCACTGCAGCACCTCAGCAACTGGGGGAATGTGCCTTACTCAAAGGCACCCCTTGTTTCCCGCCAGCATTGGGAATCAACGTTTGGCCCGACTCTCTACCCATTAGGCCAAAGTGTATCACACTGTCATTTAGTATAAGTTTTGTTGGCTTGTAAATGACATTTTCATAACTGAATATGTTTGACAGTTGTGTCTGTAAGTATGGACTGTGCAGTCTGGCTGTTCCTTAACTGCACCTGTTCATCTGCCACCTCTGTTCCGGCCCTTATTGATCCCCCTTTCACATTGTCAGGGGCCCTGTGGTCCTGATCACAATCTGTTAATTAATGTATCCTCCAGCTTGCTTGGCCCGGCCTGGTCCGTCCGCTCTTCGCCCACCTGATAAAGGAAATTAAACACTCAGCTTCCTCTTTTTCCTGCTCTCCTTTTTTTCGTTTGACTCTTTCTGTGTCTTGCCCAGCAAATACTTCAAAGCATCACATGCCGACTGAGAGACATCGCCTGCTCATCTCTGTCTCTAGAAGGCCATTCATGTGAAGAGGGAAAGTTTGGGGTCAGGTGTGAGAGGATCGATGCTGTAATCTATCGGCTCTTTAATCGTGAGCTGGGCAGATGGTGTTGCTTTAGAAGACCTGTAATGCAATGATTTGAATCATTGTGGTGCTGTGAGGGCAACTGGTGTGATGTGCATATGTGGGGAAGGCAGCTGAGACAGCGAGGAGTTTATCGACAGCTGTCAGAGGACAGGAAGAAGATGAATACAGAGCACATGCATGACTTAAGTTTTTTTTTTTGAGTGTTTTACTTTATGATGGGGTTTGATGCTAAAATACAGTGGTACCACAGTAGTGTATTTATCCACCTGCTTTAGTGCACAAAAACATTATTTACTTAATTCTGACCATATCCCGAAGGGAAGACTAGTTGTAAGATTTATCTCACTTCTGAGGATAATTGTCCCCAGTGTTTAAACAAGACACATATACAGTATATATGGGCAATTGTTCAATTAGAAATAATGTCCTAAACAGACATGATAAAGAAGAGATAAGATTTTAACAGCTATAAGCGTTTTCTTTGTCTAATTTGAAAAGTGTTTAAAGGTTTAATTTGTTTGCATATCTGTGCTAGACACAGGCAAGTAAACCTCTGTTATGATTTTTTTCTGAATAAATCAGAAAACTTTTTCCAGTAAATTTTATATTTGGTTGAGAGTATATAGTGACAGTGTAGCACATCTCTGTGAAACGTGATTTTTACCTCAATGATTTTTATCACAAATGGGTCTCATCAATGTCTCTAGTGTTATTTTAGACAACAGTGAGATAAAATGGAGAGCCAATGTCCTCTGAAGTCTCTTCTGCTTCTTAGATGTTTCTCCAAAATTATCTGTCTTAGATAATTTTGGAGGGGAAATAATATGTCTTAGACTGTTTGCCCAGATACCAAAGCCAGAGTTCTCACTGTAAGCTCAAACTTTTCTCAAATAACATTTGTTTTATAACTCCTTACTGTATGTCAGTGAGCAACTCATTTGTGTCTAGGGAATTTTGGAGAAACACGTTACATTTAATATTCTTAAATTATTATTGTCTAACTTTTCAGATTTTTGATCTTTAACTGACCTTACTGACACATCTCATCTCTTGCTCAGGTTTCTCAGGTCTGTCTCTGGGAGATCAGATGAGTCTCCTGCAGAGCGCATGGATGGAGATCCTGATCCTGAGCATCGTGTTCCGCTCACTGCCATATGAGGACGAGCTGGTGTACGCTGAGGATTACGTGATGGACGAGGAACACTCGCGCCTCACAGGTCTGCTGGACCTGTACGTTTCCATTCTGCAGCTCGTACGCAAGTACAAGAAGCTGAAGATTGAGAAAGAGGAGTTTGTCACGCTAAAGGCCATCGCACTTGCCAACTCGGGTACGATTATGTTTGAATAAACGTATTTGTTCACATTCAGGTTGTAAGCAACCGTTTTTCTGTTGAATATTTCTGATTGGGAGTATACAATTCAATTCAACATTATTTATATAGCGCTTTTCACAAAATGTCATTGTTACAAAGCAGCTTTACATGTATGATAAATGTACACAGCACACATAGACAGACACACACACAGACAGACAGACAGACACACAGACAAAGAGAAAACAGGTAATATTATGCATGTTATACAATCATATATGGGGTATGAATAGATAGTATACATAAAATAAAATTTTATTTTAGTAGTCAATTTTAGACATTATATATTAACTATAAGTAACTTTAAAACAACTTGTCAACAATTAGTCATTAGAGTATAAGTAGACTCTGTTTAATATCTGCTAACACTTTATTTTTATGGTCCCCAACAGACATTCTTCTGACTGTTAGTAACTTAGTGCATGTCAACATATTCTACTAACCCCAACTTTAACAAAGTGGACTAGTGTAACCAACAAAATTTACCTCAAAAAATGACATTGTTTTTATCATGAACAATGATAAAATTGTCATATCCTGTTTGTCCCATCTTGGTAGACAAAATTTAATCAGATATTATTTTCAGATATATGTTTCAGATGATTAAAAAACACGAAAGAACATTGCCACAGTCAATATTACAATTTCAAATATTAATGGTTACTTTTATGCATTTTAAATGTCCTGCATGTTACAGAGGAATACAATATTACAATGATACAATAATCAATCATTAATTTGCAAGTACAGAATATTTAGACTAAAACAAATATTTGAAGAAATAACATGATTTCTCCCACTCTGGTATTCCACTATTATTTAAAATGCAGAACCAAACTACTCACTGTGTTGATTCCTAAATGATAATAAACAGATCCAAACAATATGTCATAAGGACACGACATACAGAGATCAATCATCCTAACACTTCCTTGTTTGATTCCTGTCAGACCTAAATATATTCATTATTCCGTTTGTTAACAATATGAATAGCTGTTGAGTGGTTTTAGCAGATTACCCTTACAGGTGTGTGCACATTTTGCATTATCCATTACACAGAGAGATTGACTTGCACCTGCAGACAGATGTATGGAGATAACCATGAAGGACATGTGAAGAGAACGTGATAAAATGCGAGGCCGAGCATGAGCGTTGAGCTTTAATTGAACGGCTTCCTTGGTGCCATGTTTCTTTTGCTTTATCAGTATAACAGAGCCAGGGGGCCCAGTGGCCACGAGAGATAAATTTAGCATTTTACTAGGAACACCATAGCTGTCAATAAAATGTGTTAAGTGGAATGGAATGTGTATCAGCGAGCACGGGCTGCGTTGTTGTAGAGCGTGTGTATCGACAGCTGGCTTTTCAGAAGGCAGGAACCGCCCAGTGCTGATCAATGCAGCCTGCGTGTGCTGCTCGGCCCGATTCATTCTGTCCTATCATTTGCTGTCTCTCTTTGTCTGGCTGAAAAATGAAAATGCTGATGGAGGCATTTGCTGTACGTTGGGATGACAGGCCCGGTACAGAGAGGTGTGACAGGAGAGAGAGACTCTATCCGATGGCTCTCGTGGGAGGGTCTCTGTCTGACAGCTGTGAAAATTCATAGCCATTGATTTTGTAATTAGCAGTTTATCAATCGTATCGACAGGCGGTTTCTGATGGATTGGAGGGAAATTGTTTCTTCAGATGTGTTTTTTAAACCCCCCAACACCCCCCCCGCCCCCCCCACACACACACACACAAACGTGTGTTTCAGGATCAGTTTATACTTTACCGGCATAAAACATTGCAGATATTTTTTGGTGCAATTAATACTTCAAAAAAGCATCAAACAGTAGAAGAATAAAATAATAATAACAAAGTAATAATACATGTAAATATTGTAATATAATAAATACAGAGAAAATAACTGCTTTGTAAATAATTTATAAATTTATATTTAAATTATAAATTAAGTTAAAAATAAATAAGGATATTGTGCAGCCAGTCATCAACATAAAATAAAACGGACAGGGTCATTAAGAACCCGACACACAGAACACTACTTCCAAACTAAATAAATAAATGGACATGAAATATTAATGGAATGTAAATGATTCTATTATATTATCTATTATAAGAAAGAGACAGATATACAGTTTAGTGTCATTATACAAAAGTATTTAGATTTTTGCATTTATCAATCAGTTTTCAGACCGCTTTGTGATAAATATTAACAAGAAACAATTTCTCATTCTGCATTTTGACAGGCTAGGGGTGTTTTTGTATTTTTATGTATCATGCTGTGAAAAGCAGCTTTGTGTCAGTTTTAGTGTTTTATGTGCAGAATATTCTATCTACAGGATTATAGAAAACCTGAGCATTAAGTTCAGTCTCTATAACATTATTTTTATAAATCCTTATCCAATAACTACAAACTATGGGAAAGTTATTGGTAGACTAAAATTAGTGTGGAAACCCTGTTTTCTGCAATCATAATTATCATTCTTCATTACAGATAGACTATAGTAAATCTGTGCCTTGGTGATTTCTTTCAGCTGATTTCTGTAATGTCTTTATATGAATGTCTCAGTTACAGCAGAAAAGGCTGATTTTTCCCTTTCACTGCCTCCTGTTTTCATTTATTTGTGAAGGGACAAATATCTCACAAATATAAATCTTACAGTCAGTAAATGTCATTTTCAATTCTACTGTCCTGTGATATGAGAATATTAAGCATGATGTGTACTGTGATGTATATCTTACAAATATATTTGTTTAACATAATGGATCGTAGTGAAAATTGAAATTTACCTAAATTAATTTACTAAAAAGTAATTTTGTTTTTGGTGCATATGTGATTTAAATGACATCATGATTAAAAACAGAAAAAAAAGCATTGCAGTGTGAAATGTAAATGAGTACTGTAACAATACAGTTTTCACTGTGGTTATATATATTTTTGTCCTTTTGACAGACTCGATGCACATAGAGGATGTGGAGTCTGTTCAGAAGCTGCAGGATGCTCTTCACGAAGCCCTGCAGGATTACGAGAGCTGTCAGCACTCTGAGGACCCTCGAAGGACAGGAAAGCTGCTGATGACGCTGCCTCTGCTGCGGCAGACAGCCACCAAAGCCGTCCAACACTTCTACAGCATCAAGATGCAGGGCAAGGTGCCCATGCACAAACTCTTCCTGGAAATGCTGGAGGCCAAGGTCTGACTGGCTGGCTGCTGCGTTATCACGTGACATCATCAAGACAACAGCCAATGGAGTGTAGTAGAGACAGTCTGTGGAGGGCAGATCTGTCCTCTAGCGTACACGCAGATTAAAGACTTTCCTCACGTCTCCCTGAGAGAAGCACGTGAAAATGAAAAAAATAACTTGGTTCAAAGTATAAATATAAAAAGGGAAAAAATGAATTTAAAAATCTATAACATAAGCTATGTACTTGTACAGGTATGCTTTTTTTAGGTCATGGTTTGTGATTATATATGATGGAAGAAACTAAGTTATTTTAGACTGTATAGTCTCACTCAGTTGGTCACTTTTTGTTCTGCTTATAAAAACCTAACCCACTGTACGACCTTGCCTCATCGTTCAGCTTCTCACACAACACCAGGACAGCTTGAGGACTAAATATTCATTGTGATCAGGTCCGAGACTCAACAGTGAAACATTGGCCAAACTGCAACCATTTGTCCCACGTGTGTTCTTGCCTAAATGTGAACTTGTTGAATATACCTCTTTAGAATGGTGATTTCCAACCCACCTGGGTCTCTGGACCATCCTGGGTCTGGTAACATGTTTATCCAAAACATCTGTAGCCAGGACTTTAGTCATATTCTGTAGTAACTCAGCAATAAATTGAGCTGACGGACAGGTGACATCCAGCTAACAGCACTGTACTCTTTTTTTAAACTACTTGACTTAAATTTGGTCTGTGGGACTAAACTGGCATAAAACGCACATTGGCACTTTGGCACGGGTGACCCTGTTTGGCAACGGTAAGAGTAAGGGGAATGGGGTTGAAACAGAGAAAAGGTGGCCTCAAAGGATTTTTGATAAGTGGTGTTAGTCCAGGAAATTCCAGGTTGAAAAAATCATGTGTGCATATGTCAAAAGGTCTATTTTAGGCTGGTTAAGCCACAGCCAAGCAGTGCGGAGAGGCGGCCATCATCCTTGTAGAAGGTGCTAGGACTTTTATAACCATGAACTCAAATGAAGGTAGATGACAGGTGCAGGTCTTTATCACCAGCTTTATTTTTAAATCTTAAAAGATGACAGCAGCCAGAACGTGTGGGTATTTGATCTGATGTTGACAAAGTAGTATTGCTGCACCACCAGCAAAAATGGCCAAGTAGATGTCCCTATAAACAGAGAATTACCCCCTAGAATTACTCACTGAAGGTCCTGGCTGTAAGAAGCACCACAGACGACCATCCAAAAGCACCATATTCCATCTGATTCTTCTTCCATCTGATTCCATCTTCCATTTCGATGTGTTTTATTCACCTCAGAAAGTCGGTGTGCTGGATAAAGTCCTAGATTTCTAACTTGGAAATCTAGAAATATTCTGCCCGCACTACTCCTGAGATACAGGGAAATGTTTGACCCAGGCGGTTAAGAATCGTTGTTCACTGTTAAACAAATAAAATGCAATAATGGGATCCAGGTTTTTATATTCTGCACAATAATGAGATATACCTGAAATGGAGGCTTAACACTACTAATGTCTTTTACTTGATGTAAACTGTTCTGTACTGTGATTGGAGGAGCTATGTATGATGGCTGCCAGTTTCCTATTCTGCTGTACAACTGGCCAACCACAGGCCAATCACTGGCTTTATATTGGATCCCATTACATTTGAACCCATTACAATGTGGTGTTTGCAACTGACCCATAATATATTACAGTGATTCGATTTGTTATATGCAGTGCAATAATATTGGTTAACATTAGGGATCAATTCTGACCAAAATCATGCCAAACTAGTGCACCTGTAAACTGCGTGGTAAATATTTCTCACTTGTCTTGGTAGGTAAGACGCCCAAAAGATACTCTACACAAGTATGAACACAAACACTTCAAGCTACACAGGCTGGTTTTCAGTTGTTTTCCCATGAATGTGGCATTACTGCAGCAGCTGGTGTAGTTAGCATTCATGTAAACTGTCTGACAGATCAACTGCAACTGTTTGAGGAGAATCTTGCTGAGCAAGCTTGTTTAAGTTAGTCCTGGGCTGAAGCCCAGTTTAGGCCTCATGCATTACCATTCTACAGCCACACTAACATAATGTTGTGTTGAACAGAACGGCGTGTTGTGACTGACTGACTGATGATTCTGACCTGGTGAAGAAATTTCTCCTAAACTTTGAGCAGTGCAGACATCTGACCTTTAAATGTGTTTTTGTTCCCTTTACAATCTGTGGTGGTCAGTCAGTATATCACACACACTTTAGAATGACAATAAAAACATATATGCAACATTCACGTTAGCTACCTCATCATTCATTCAAGCACTCAAGACTTGTTTGGACACTGTAAATAATTGATCTGCTATTCAAACTGTTGTCAGCACGCTGTTTGCTTGTGAAACAGTACGTTTTTGAGTGAGCTTTGTAACACAACTTCTGCTATTAAAACAGGCTGGCCGTAACTAGGTTAGTTAAACTGCATTGCTGTTGACACATATCTGGTTCACGTGTTCCACACATTAAAGCACATGCTACACTCGCCGCTTCCTGTTCTGAGGGCAAAGACTTGGGTGCTTTTTTGTCCTTTTTGGTTTGTTTTTTTTCAAACGTGAAAGTGGTTAATTTAATTCTGAATCTACCTAATTTTGTGATAAAGTGACATAAATTATTTTATTTGTGAAACTCCAATTCATGTGTCCCTGCTGACCAAGTTTAGGAAGAAATTATGCATATCTGAATTTTTTCATGTATTTATTTGCTTATAAATATTTTGTTAATATTAATTTAACATGTCAGGGTCAGAGTTGGTCCCACAATGTTCAGATGTCAAAATGACGAAGACGTTTATGTTTCTCCTAAAGATATTCATTCTGCATATCACTTTGGCCACACTGTATAATAATATCTCATACTGTTCATTTAACAAGACCTGTGTCACATTCTTTTTTATGTCAAAAAAGAAAAGTAACAAAGAAAATATGATCTCACAGCAGTTCCAGGGTTTTCTTTATTTGCTCATTGTGAGTTAAAGAAGTTTTGCAGAAACCCAAATGCAAGTCATTCAGTATGTCTCTGTTTCAGTATGTCTATACATTTTAATTGTTTATGTTTAAGATTATTTACATTCAGAATCAATTCAGTTTTGTACACCGAAAAAACTTGTTTCACAATGAGTAATTTTTCAGAAAGCGTTTAAATACATATGCTAATGCATCTAAAACGAAAAATAAGGATAAACTACTTCAGACTCTTCACTGGATCAGCAGTCACTTAAACGTACATCACTGACTATTTTACCCGAACACTGGAAACCAAAGTGAGTGCAATACAAACAATATAATGTGAAAATCACCCCACGGCGCACATATGATCTCAGACATGTCTTCACACATTATTATTTCATTATATCATTTCACATTATATCATCCTGTAAAATAATGAAATAGCTTAATGCAAGGGTTAAATTCATATTGCTGAAAATTAACTACAGTAGCTCTTCACTTGGTTGCATCACTGGACACGCCCCCACATCTAGTCGCTGTCATTCATGTTGCCAGAAGTCACAGCTCCCACTGAAAATGAATCAGAACATTCAGTACTGTCAGTTGTGTGAACTTAGAAGTTAGTTGTCTGTCTACGTTAGAAAAATATTAGGCATTAGAAAAATAACGCAGCTCACAAGGTTCTGGAATGAACAAGGTTCTGGAAAAGCCACAACTATAAATTGTTTGTTTTTGGTCCAAATCTATTAAATTCTTAAAATGACTATTACATAATATGCAATATTAAACTGCATATGCTATTAAAATAAATACATCTTATATTTGTAGCAGATATTGTACTAAGTATAATGTAGTGTATATAGAATAGTTCTGTCTTTAAATTCAGATTGGATGAGCTATGTTCAAAGCTATCAACGGTACATTCTATATTAATCCAGCAAGCTGCTATATTGCTTGACAGCCACAAACAGGATAAGACAAACATTACAACAATATTGCAATAATAATTATTTAATTAATTATTAATTAATTATCAGTAGTGTATTATTAATTCACACTCAAAACTGTTTGTTACTGTACATGAGTGTGCATATACTGTATGCAAATATGATAACAGAACATAAACCAACACTGCTATTTATAGTTTTTTTTTACAGAAAAAACAATCCCTGAATGCACTGCAACAATCTCTATGAAAACATCCGAGGCATGAAGACGCAGCAAGTGTTTATTGTAAACATTGTTCATTCTATAGCTAGCTATTAAAAAGAGTATAAAATAACAATAAAATGCAGTTCAGTCTAATGTAAGAATTACTATTTCACCCAATATTTCAATGCATTAATTATTTTAACATTTCTTAGATTATCTTGGTGTGAGCTTAACAACCAGCTACGCAAACATTTTTTAGCAATTATATAAGCAGTGTCAGAACCTGTTGTTGGAAAATTATTGTGATGAATAGATTGCTATTGCAGCTGCAAGTAAAGCTTTAATATTCCAGCATGCCATACTGAGCCACACTGACAGCATGTTTTCTGCATGGGTTAATTTTCATGTTTATGAGATTGTACGGTCATCTGTATGCGTTCAAGGTTTTGTGTTTTCAACACACCTGCATTACTCAGTGGGTAAAAATTGTGTGTCAGTGTGAAAGACTGGATTAGAACGCAGCCGCAGTGTACACTTTGCGTATAGAGCTAAAATTACACTTAGGACTGAAAATGGAGTGTACAGGAATCCCAGGAGAGCTGCTGGCACAGAAATCAAATGAAACACTTCCTCTTTCAGAAGTCTGTCTCCTCAGAGTTCCTGCTGGAGCTTTTCAGGGAACGCAGAATATAAATGCAGGTGTTTAATACCTTCCAATTGCTTTTGTTTATTTAAAATGAGAAACATGTCCCTTAACATCGGGCTAATTAGTCATACAGGCTAACTTCACATAGCGATTTGACCAGATGTTTTTTTATCTCAGTTTTAGATAACTGAGATAACAACCAAATCACACATGGTCATTGGATGTTGGTTTTAAAGTGAAGCATAACACTGGAAAAGAAAGAGTTCGGTCCTCCACAGGCATGTTGATGTGTGACATAAGGTCTGTGTGTGTTTTGTGTCTGGGCAGGAAATGGTCAGCATGAATGGATCTGACCTTTTCTGCATGTCAACCAAAGGTTAGAAATCTCCACTGGCCTTAAAAGAAATGCACTCGTTTGCCATTATAGTGAAGGTCTTTCCCACAACAGCAAGGAGATGGTCTCAGGAGAACCTAGAGGATGACCTACAAACACCCTAATGGCTCTCCCACCAATCCACCCTAAAAAATATTGCTGTCAGGGGTCAAATCAAATGTGAATGTAAATGCTAAATGCGTTTTAAATTATTTTTCCAACAATGAGACATAAATGCAAAGTTTTCCAAAATTATAAAATAATATTTTATTTACTCTGTTCATTGTGCTCTCTCCAATGCATGCTGATGCTCACTCGTACAAATAAATTATTTTGGATTGACTTGACATGACACAAAAATTATTTGTCGTAGACACATAAATAAGGGGTCAAATCGACAGGCTCATTGAGGGAGAGGTGTGCTATTTCCCTCTAGCCAATGACGTCATTCTTTCAAAGCTAACTTCATGGTGAGTAGGTCTCGATTTCCCACATCGTAATTCCGTTCCGCGGGTGATAGTTTGCGTGAGAAGAAGGTGCAAGGGTACATCTTGGGTGGCGAACCATGGTGTTGGGAGAGTATGGCGCCTACCCCCGTGTTAGAGGCATCTACCTCAACTATGAAAGGGCGATCGGGATCAGGATGTCGAAGGATTGGGGTCGATGTGAATCAGGTCTTCAACTCATTGAAAGTGCGTTGAGCTTCAGGGGACCAGGTTAGCTTGGCTGACTGTGGTTTAGTTGAGGCGGTTAGGGGTACTGCAACAGTACAAAAAATTTTGATGAACCACTGGTAAAAATTGGCAAAGCCCAGGAAGCGTTGGAATTCTTTAAGCGCTCGTGGTTGTGGCCATTCTGAAACTGCCCTCACTTTCTCTTCATCCATTGCTACCCCTTCTTGACAGATAATATATCCCAGAAAGGATGTACTGGTTCTATGAAATTCGCACTTCTCTTCTTTTACGTAGAGCTGATTCAGTATGAGGCACTTAAGAACAGATCTTACATGATGGATGTGTTCCTTCAGAGAATTGGAATAGATCAGGATGTCGTTGATGTATATGATAACGCATTTATCCAGCATGTCCCAGAGAACATCATTCATGATGGCCGAAGGGCATTACAAGGTATTCGTAGTGGCCACTAGTGGTTGAAAAGCTGTCTTCCATTCACCCCCCGTCCCGGATGCGAATCAGATTGTAGGCACTAAGTAAATCCAGTTTGGTGTAATATTTCGGCTGAGTTGTTCCAGGGTGACTTGAGCTAAAGGGAGAGGGTAATGGAACTTGATGTTTACCTTGTTGAGTCCTCGGTAATCAATACAGGGCCATAAACCTCCATCCTTCTTCACTGAAAAACCCAGAGGATGGACGAATAAATCCTTTTGATAGTTCTTCCTCAATGTATGACTTCATGGCCTCGGACTCTGGTTGGGACAAGGGAAAAATCCTCCCTCTGGTTTAGAGGTTTAGTGCCTGGTATTAAATCAATAGCACAGTTCATGGTGCAATTGGGAGGAAGTTGAGATGCCTTCTCTTTACGGAATGCTTCAACTAGATCTGCGTACTCAGGCGGTAGGGCTGGACCGACAGGTGACTCGGGTTAGACAACGGTCATGACATGTAGTGCCCCACTGAGTTATCTGTCCCTTCATCTAAGAAATGGTAAGGCTATGTGAGCGTTGCCAGGGTAGTCTGAGGATAATAGCGTGATTAGGTGAGGGGATGACGTAGAAGCGAATATCCTCTGAGTGAAGCATGCCTATCTGCAGTCTGATATCATCTGCTGAATTGTTCCCTCATAAAGGGGCTGACTTTCTAGCGCCTCCACTGCCAGGAAGGAATTACAAGGGGTTACTGTGAGGTTATACGGTGAAGCGGGTGGGAAGCTGCAGAGCATGGATGGTGAGACTGTTACTGCCTCGGGAGGCACGAGGTGTATTCCCTGTAGAGCCTTGACCAGTTCCTCAGTAAGAGTGGTTAGTCGGTTCAGTTGATGCATCACAAGTTGAGAAGCCTGTGATCGACAACTGCAAGATGGCTGCTGGATTGCTGTTTGGCGTCTTCTGTAATGATGAGTCAGAAGCACTGGGATCCATTTGCAACATTTTATTTAGAGTAATAAAACAGGCAGGGGCTGAGAACCAGCAAACAGAAACAGAAGAGACAAGGCTGGGCAAAAACAATGGTCGAGACAGGCAGATAACAATCACAGTATACAAAAACAGTCCAAAGATTTGGGCAGGCAGCAAACAGGAAAAACAAAAAACAATCCAAAAATCAAACACAGTACAAACCAGAATGCAGGGAAAACACTTTGTTAATAGCTGGGGCAAATCAAGACGTTGCACTGAGTATGAGCATGGGAACGGTTTAAATAGGGAATGGTAATTGGTAACAGGTGAGTAGGAGGAAGTAATCAGTCCCAGGTATGAGGCATTATGGGAAACGGAGTCTAAATGAAACTGACTAGTATTTCGGTGAGGGTTCCCTCTGGTGAAGGAGGCATAACAGGATCCTTTTCTGTGACAGCTATGACTTTTATAAGCAATCAGGTGTTTAATTGTTTGGGGGTGAAAAATTCCTTAGACTTAACAGGTCTGAAATTTGTGACGTCATAGCTCCACATCACATGGGGGTGGGCTTATATTGCTCAGCTTGGCAAGCAACAGCAAATGGTGACATTGCAACTTCATAGCCCTGCCCTAGCAACCATTTAGAGCACCATAGCAATTGCATAGCATCATGAATAAGCTATAATTCACCATATCTAGCTTGCTTAATTGTTGGACTCATGCTAGCATCATGCTAAATCATACTAGTGTCATACTAATAAATGCTAAAACATGCTAGCACCATGCTAAGTCATGCTAAATCATGTTAGCATCATTCTAAAATGCACCATCAACATGCTAATTAAAGCTAAGAAACATGCCAGTATCATAAATCATGTTATCAACATGTTAATCCATGCAACATGTTAAAAATGCCTAGAAACTGCATAGCAACAGTCCAGAAACCACCCTGATTACCTAAGCAACTGCATAGCAACACCCTACTACAACCACTCCAAGTAAGTCATGTTAAAATGTGTTAACATCATGCTATTAATGTTAATTAATTAATAACTTGTTAGCATCATGCCTAAACATGCTAACATCAAGTTAAAACATGCATATTAAAATGTGTTAGCATCATGTTAAAATGTTTAAATGTCAGACTGAAACATGCTAAAATCATACTAGATTATGTTAAAACGTTCATAGCATACACAACACGTTAAACTATTATACACTTTTCAGACAGCACTTTGTCAAACCAACTTAAAGTTTGTCTTCAAACTTTATCTAGTTAGTTAGTTTTACTAATATACATCTTATAATAATAAAAATTGAAATAATGCAGTGTGTTCTCTATTATTCTCTGTTACACGTTTTATTTTTTATTTTTTTTTCATTATATGTAAATCTGCTTTTAAACAGTGGAACACTGTAAAAGGCCAATTGAAATGCAGTTTTATGTTCTAAACAGAGACTGAGAGACAAACGTTTTTTGCAGCTTTCAGTAGTGTGGAACGGCATAAGAGGTGAAAACAGTGATGAATATAATTTTTTGAAGAGATAAAATACATAATCTTGCAATTTTTTGTTACGAGAGCATAATTTTACTTTATGCACTGTAATACATATATAAGCAGCTGTAATTTACACATGTATATTGTGATTTTGTATTTATGACCTTTATATGACCTTTAAGCCGTGATATATGGAAATTGACAAATCATATGTAAATGTTGAACTAAATGCCTTCTAGATCATATACTTTATGTGCTCTCTCACTAGCCGTCCTCACTAACACACATGAGAAAGGAACCTTGACCAGACGGTAATTTACAGTGTTATGAGACGAGCACAAAACACGCTGTAAATAAATAAGTGCTCAGTCCTGACGGAGCGCATGAGAGCGGGTGTGCATCTCTGTGACTGTCTGCACAGGTACATCAGTCATTCAGGAACTCACGACCATCTGCAAGAACAGCATTGTATCCCACATGTCTGTCTGTCTGCAAGTGACCTCTCACAGATTTTTTTAATATTAGGAGAACTTGGGTAATATACACCTGAAAAAGCATAATGGTCAATTTCCACTTGCGAAAATTAACCATCATTTTTGTAGAAATACAATGACAGTGTCTGAACGCTGTAATATGCTGCCTCTGAAGTATGCGTTTTAGGGTAAGAAGGCGTCAAGACACTCCACTTACTGTCTCCAGAGATAGCTTCATCTGATGAATTTTTAAAGGCAGCATTGATGTATCCTTCAACTTTCTTTGATATCCCACAATACTGTGTGTGCATGTCCACAGGGAAAGTGATTGGTCAAGTTAGAACAAACTCAGAAAATTAAAATTGCACCCAAGAATGATTGGGTGACAGTGTTTGTATAAATTTAGTATTGTAGTTTTAAATATTCAACTGGTTGTCACCAAAGCGCTGTCTGTTGATATTTCACATATACTTCTGTTACACTGCCCATAAAGCCTGTCCAACTCCAAACAATGAAAACACTGATATTTCCTTAGACATTACTTTAGACAATATACAGTTGCACACAATATTACACAGTATTTAATAAAAAATTGTAATATTAAACATTTGCTGGTGGTGATGCCAGAAATGAGACCTAAATAAATAGCATCTTAATTATAGTAAAACCCACTACAGTTCCCAACAAAAGTATTGTTTAATGTAAAACATGTTGAAGATTAGCGGACAGGCTGTCGATTTATTAAATGTTTCGCTATTTTCCCCTATTGACATCCTTTCAGAAAACAGCCTCTGGTCTCCTTCCCTGTGTACAGCAGCGATATGTGTTTTTATGCTAAGATTGCAGGCTTACCTTTAAGTGGCTTTGCCTTGCAGCTTTGCCACATCATCCGCACTGAAGAGATGACTTAGACATTTCAAGAAATTAATAAGAAACATCTGTTTCAAAACAATTTTTTAAATAATCATTATGCAGCACTTTTCTACACAGCAGTTTTGTCAAGCTCCAAAACAAACCAAAAAAACATTATAGCACCAAAGAGTATCACATGTACAGTCATGTGACTAGTGCACTCTTCCAAGACAGACCTGAAATTTCAGTTGAAATTCAGTGATAATATCAACTTCCACTCTTAACCTGGATACATTTTTTGGTAACCTAAAAGGAGTGACTCTGGTATTACGAACTAGTGTGAATTGTGATACTGGGTAATTCTGGGCTTTTGTGAGTTTTTAGTGCTTTAGGAGATTTGGTTACTATGAACAGGTGCTGTATGGAAATTCAGTTTGAAATTAGAAAATTAAGACAGAATTTTCATTTTTTGATAAACTATTTCATTAATGTAAATACATGCTTAAAATCATGCTTTTCTATAGATAAAATGTAAAATTACTTTCAATGCTGAGCAGTTCTGCAGGACACCCATCCACTTTATCACCTGGAGCAACAAAAGCAGTCCGGTTGAGGTTGAAGAACTGTCAACCTGCTTTTACAAGAAAAAAGCAGCCTGATACTGGAGAGCTTTATCACGCTGTGAAAGGGTCTAAGGCAAAGTGTCTTCCACAATATCAGTCTCCCACAGCACAAAACAGACACAAAGAAAATCCCCGTCACATTCACACACTGATCAATACCACCACTACATTGCTGTAATGAATTTGCGTCGCTGAAGTGCACATATTGGCAGGCATTTTGGGGGCGCTTTTCAAGAGAATTAGCACTGTCACCACATGGCTAATTGAGAATGTCTGGAGCATAGATTTCTCACCAAAATATCAATTACACCAACAAAGTGACTCTGGATGCATTTTCATGAAGTGACTGCAGTTTCAGGTGTGTGAAGGTGACACAACGCATGTTATGAGACAACAAATGCAAATAATACCACAACAGTGTAAAACACTGAATAAAGCAACAACACAAAAAAAAAACACAATGAAGTGAATAGTGACCAAGACTGTTGGTGCTGAACAATCTGTCATATGTGTTACACAGAAGATAAACATCAAATTGTCAGGGTCCTGGCTTCCTGTCAAGTCTGGAGATCGCGTTTTGCGAGGATCCTGACACAGTCTGTGTTCTTTGTCAGAGCGTGGGGCTAGATTCCGACTAGTCCTGTCCGTTCTTGGTTTTCTTTCCAAGACCTGTGCTCTGGGTGTCCGTTCTATGTTAAGGCACATGGCTTTGGCTATTTACATCTACCATGTGTTCTCCGGTCTCGCGTCATTACCCGGCCCCATTGTTTCGTTTTATAAAAAAAAGCTTTTATGTTAATCGCTGTCTTCTATAGGGTTCTTCCACCCGCTCTACCCTGACAGAACAGACAATCCAACACTGAACCCAGCAGACAACAATTTTTCTTGTTGTTTTTCCTGTCTGTCTGTGTTTCTGTGTTAGTATGGTTGGGTCCCAGAAGTGGTGAAGTCCCGCGGTCGTCGACTCGCGCGCCGGCATGCTGCCTGTTTCTCCCCAAGCAAGCCGGACCCTCTATGAATACGCCATGGCTGTTGACAGGGTTGAGTATTGGTTACCTTATATCCTGCTTAACAGCTATTTTCTAGTGGGCCTCAACCACCTTCCTTCCTTCCCGGAGAAGGAGTGGTTGGTGCGGATGCCATTCTGGGAGATAGAGACCCTTCACCGGCAGTCTTGTTTGTCTGTGCAGGAGGTCTTCCGCTCCCACGTCTGGTATGTCTGTCCCTGTGTCTCTCCAGAGCCCGGTCCTGCGGCGCCTGCCTCTCCAGAGCCTAGGCCGTGGCCCACCACATCCACATGGACTCCCAATTCTCCAGCGTCTTGTTTACCTGTTTCATTTAATGATTTGGTCAATGTACTTTCAGTTATTTTGCCTGTGTTGTTGCCTGTCCTGTTGAATGTTCTGCCTGCCTTATGTCATGTGCTGTTCCTGTCTTGTCTTACTATGTCAGCACACCCTATTGGTTTTTAGTTTGCCTGTCTCGTTTCTGCCTTCCTGTCCCATCCTGTCTGCTCGTTATGTCTTGTCCTGTTCGTCTGACTAGGGGACCCCAGTGTGTGTCCCTTAAGGGGGGGGCTGTGTCAGTCAGTGTTCTTTGTCAGAGCGTGGGGCTAGATTCCGACTAGTCCTGTCCGTTCTTGGTTTCCGTTCCGAGAGTCATGGCTTCAGCTGTTTACATATGCCATGTGTTCTCCGGTCTCGCATCATTACCCCGCCACCGTGTTTCCTTGTTCAGTTTGATTTCACTCACCTGTTTGTCATTGCTTGTTGTATTTAATGCCTTCGTGTCTGCTGTCCTGTGCTGGTCTGTTCCACCCATGCTTGTTTTCCCATGCTCTATCCGTGATCATTCTGTCTGCGTTTCCTGTTCATTGTTTTGGTTTGGTCGTGCCTCTTGTGTCTTGTCCTTGTTCCGCGTCAGGTTTATTATCTTTGGCGTCTGTCCACATTTATTGCATATTTAAAATTGAATCTTTTTATTTTGGTTGTGGTTCTCTTGCTGTATTTGTTTAATTTGTTATCATTATTTATATTACTAATTGATTTTATGTTTGCCTTTGTTCCCGTTTGCCCCCTTGTGGGAGTTTTGAGTTTCGTTTATTTAAAAGCTTTTGTGTTAATCACTGTCTGCTATTGGGTTCTTCCCCCACTCTACCCTGACACAAATGGGTTTGGAACAACATCAGGGAAAGTAAATGAATGAAACAATAAACAGGCCCTTTTAAGGTCCTGTTTGACATTTGTTTATGTTTTGCTGGCTGATATGGCAGTGCTATTATGACACTTGATATTGTGGATGCAGCATCATGTGAAATCATTTTCATGAAAACATTTTCAGTTACTGAATCCAGTTTCTATTTACATGTTTGTTGTCTATAATTTGCAGAACTCTGTCTGCAAATGTCTAATCTATCTGTTAATGTGAAACTTTGCAGGCCTGTGAACCCTGAATAAAAACCCCTGGAAGTTTTAATTGTGTGTGTGTGTGTGTGTGTGTGTGTTTGATGCCCACAGATGAAGCTTCTGTGAAACAGTGCAGGGGCTGGACAGTGAACAGTCTCCCTGCATTATTGTAATTAGATTTCCATGGAGAACTAAATTAAGTCATTTAGCTTCAGGGGACCACAGTGAATTGTACTTTTCTCACACACTTGGGGCAGTGCAGTTAAGTAAAGGAGAAAAGACAAGTATTTATAACAGCACCAGTTTCACAATTTGCAGCTTGGATGGGGTTAGCCATCACAGATCAGCATTCACTGCAATTAGGGTTACCAATACTGCCCGACTACTGCAGTGTGTCGTTAACCACAGCACAGTTCATTCACCTTCATAGGTTTCAATGAGAAGAGCTCCATCTATAGATCACTTGTTGGATTGCAAACAGTTTGAGCTAGCTCCAACTCACCTCCCCGGATGTTTCTGCTTAGTAAGAGCTTGATTTGCTGGTTCAGATGTGTTAAATTAGGGTTAGAGCTAAACTCTGCAGGACACTGACCCTCCAGAAGCAAGATTGGACAGCCCTGCTCTAAAACTCTTTAGCTTACATAAAAAGCATCTGGTATTAAATGTTACAGTAATATTATGGTATTTTAATGTACCATGTTAATGAGTTATAACTCTATTTTTGTACAGCATATATCCAATCATAGATTACAGCTCTATCAATGGTAAAATATATGTGATCTCTTTAGAACAAGAGTCCGCCAAATGCATATCTTGGGTCATTTCTGGGATTTAGTACTATTTCAACTTTTTTTTTCAAACTTTTTTTAACCAAATTGATAAATACCACACACCATCAGACACATATCAAATTGTAATCAAATCATATTTTCCCACCTTAGGCATTAAAGCACTTTTATTATTTTCAGTTATTTTTTAATTTGGACTCCTTTTTCCTCAACCCCATAATGGACTAAATGGAATCTGTTTAAAAAGGATATTACACAAAACCTGTTAAGAAATAAACATCTACGTATCACTTATGTGCCTCTTATATTTTAATGAATACAAATGTAACATTTCCACATTTTTTGTGCTTGAAGTTATAAAAATGCAAATTTGTGTTTGGGCTTCTTATTTTTGTAAAATGTTATTAATTTAGATGTTTCACCAATGCCACAATTGTACTGTATTAGATCTTAACATGGAAGGTCATATTCAGCAAGAAAAGTTTCATTTTTAATAATCCCTATTCCCAAAAATTCATGTGACAAAAAAAGGGTGAAAAAAAGGGTGATGCAGGTGAAGACTGTAACTGTTACAGAGGAGGCCGCTGCTCCGCCTCCTCCGCGCGGCCATAGGGAGCCATTACCAGAGTATTAGTCTCCTCTCAAACTACATTTTCCATGAGCCCTTGTCAAAGACTGATTACTTGCTGTTTGCAACACCTGTATCCAATCATGCTGGCTATATAAAACCCAGACTCTGTGGTACTCTTTGTGATGTCTTGTTTTGCCATGTGCTACAATTCAGAACTTTTCAACAATTCAGTTTCCCTGGAATGAGTTCCCGGTGCCAATTGGACTGTTATTTTGTGTTTGACTTATTGTTATGCTGCCTGCCTTTTGTTTTTGCTACGGACATTGTTCTTGTTGATTGTTTGCTGCCTGCCTCGACCCTTGCCTGTGTACTCGTTTTGATTTTGTCTTATCTACATTGCTCTGTTTGCCGGTTTTTGACCATCGGCTGTATATTGATTAATCTGATTGATTAATCAGATTGATTAATCTACCCATTAAAGAACTGCATATGGATCCTGCCGTGTCAGCGTCTCCGTTACAGAAGACATCGCCAACAAGTGATTCAGCAGCCATCCACCAGCTTTCCGCCGAGCTGGTGGCCCAGGCATCACAGTTATTGGTACACCAGCAGCAGCTCATGCCCTTAACCTCGCTCATGGAGGAGCTAGTACGAGCGCTTCGAGGAGCACAGATCTTCCCTCTTACCGCAATGACTGCAACAGCCCCTGCACCCAGACACCCGGTTCCTGCCATGTCTTCCGCGGTGAGTCCACATTTAACATTTCCTGACAAATTTAACGAAGATCCGGGAAGATGCAAGGGCTTTTTGTTGCAGTGCTCCCTTTTTGTGTCTCAGCAGCCCGCTCTGTACCCCACGGAGAGCAGCCACATTGCTTTTGTTTGCTCTCTCCTAACAGGAAAGGCCCTGGACTGGGCTACCACGGTTTGGAGGCCGGATGGATCTGTTTTTCCTGCGTTTGACTCCTATTTACGACTGCTCAGGGAGGTTTTTGAACATTCCTCAGAAGGCCTGAGCCCCGGTGAACAACTATTTGCTCTAAATCAGGCAGGACTTACTGCAGCTGAGCACGCTCTGAATTTTCAAACCCTCTCCACTCAAACCAACTGGGCTGAGGATAAACTGAAGCTGCTATATCGCCGGGGTCTCAATAGTGAACTTCAGTCAGAACTAGCATGTCGCGATGAGGGTAGGAACCTGAGTGATTACATTGAGCTGTCCATTCAAGTTGACAACTTGATCTGTTCCAGTCGACCTGGTCAGCTACTACCTTCCCAAAAGCCTGAACTCTTGGACACCGTTGAACCCATGCAAATTAACTATACTAGCCTCTCTCCAGAAGAGCGTGATCGCTGAGTACAACTCCATCTATGCCTGTACTGTAGTCAATCTGGTCACATGAGGTCCGCCTCTCTGATTCGGCCCCCCCGTTAACCATCTTCTGGTGAGTGCCACTTATGTTACTTCCGCTTATGGCATTAAGATACCAGTTAAACTTAATCTCAGGGAAAACAATAGCCACATCCGCCCTCATAGACTCTGAAGCAAGCGGGAATTTTGTTTCATACGAGTTTGCTCAATCAAATAATCTGACACTAACTCCTTGTGATTCCTCAGTAGTGGCGGAGACATTAGGTGGGTGGCTCCTGGGGTCAGGAAGAATCTATCACATGACCCAGTACGTTCAGTTAGAGATTGGCACCCTACATTTTGAGAGGATTAAATTCTATGCTATTCCCTCACCGAACCATTCAATAATTTTGGGTCTGCCCTGGCTACGCTCTCACGAACCCATTATCTCCTGGAAGAAGGGACAGATCGTCTAATGGGGAACTGCATGTCAGGATCATTGCCTGGCTCCTGTCAATAGAAAACAGACACCAGTGCCCTAAGTTCTAAGCCTGATCTGCGCAGTGAGGATGCATACACCGCTCCCCGGAAGAGGCCACATAAGAAGAGGCAACTTTCTGCAGCTCAGGCTTTCCCTGGTGCTTTGGACTTAGGTCCTGAGGTCCCTAACAGAAATCCTCCCAACCGAGGTCCTACCTATGCTCCGGGTCAGTGGGTTTGGTTATCTAGTCGAGAACTTCAACTCAGACCTCCATGCAGAGGGTTCAACCTTTAAAATAAAAGCAGATTTCTCCTGTATCTTTTTGCATAGATCTCCCCACTGATTACCAGTGTCTCTCCAATACCTCATTGACGGGGAGGGGTACGGTTCGGAGGAGCACTCACGTGTAGACGCAGGTGATATCCTTGACCTGATCCTCACTGATGAATTTCATAGAGCCCACCTGGAGAGACCGGCCCCTAGACCACAAAGAAGACCCCGGCGTCGCTTCCCACCTCGCGTCAGGAGCTGCTTGCGAGGGGGTGGGGTTCTCTGTTACGGAGGAGGCCACTGCTCCGCCTCCTCCGTGGTGCCAGAGGGAGCCATTACCAGAGTATTGGTCTCCTCTCTACATTTACCATGAGCCCGTGCCAAAGACTGATTACTTCCTGTTTGCAACACCTGTATCCAATCATGCTGGCTATATAAACCCCAGACTCTGTAGAACTCTTTGTGATGTCTTGTTTTGCCATGTGCTACAATTCATAGCGTTTCCCTGGACTGATTTCCCGTTGCCAATTGGTTTAACGTTTTTGAGTTTTTGCTGCCTGCCTCTTGTTTTTGCTCCGGACATTGTTCTTGTTGATTGTTTGCTGCCTGCCTCGACCCTTGCCTGTGTACTGTGACGAGGCGCACCGGGGCAGTCAGCGTCGCCCTGGCAACGGGCGACGCTGACCATTACCTGTATATTTTTGACCATTACCTGTATATTGATTATTCCAACTATTAAAGAGCTGCATATGGAGCCCGCCGTGTCGGCATCCCAGTTACATTAACAGGATTGAAGGAACACATTACCTTTGATTTTCAATTTCTATTTTTACCTTTGATGTTTTTCAATCAATTTAGATGACTATAACAGTTCCTCCAAATGTTATAAAGGCATTAAGCATATATAGATTGATTTGAACTTTATTAGCCACACTGCATTGAGAATATATTTAAAGTTCATGATAAACTTTGACGAAACTCATTTTATTTAAATTATATTTATGAAAAGCTTTGACAAAATCATAAAACCTGCTTTTTAAATATTTGCCAGGAGGGTAAAGCTCCAAAAAGGAAAAAGAGGCATCATCAAAAAGAGTATCATAAAGAACAATGCTTGATGTCCAGTATCACCTTTAGCACACTGAATTCTGGTATGTGTTGACTGCTTCATTCTCTGTGAGGTGTAATCACAGCCGGCAGCCTCATTCCACTTTTACTTACTTTATTTGTCAGATTCTTGCATTTACTTTGTCGATTTCTTCTTAACCCTCCAATTAAAGTCCACTAAAGCTCATCTTGAGGTATAAAGTGGACAGCTGTCGCCACAAATGACAGAGACTTCCGCTTTATCTGCCTCAGTCACCAGGAATTCATGACTTCAGCATTCACACAGCAGGGGATCAGAACATCCCATTGTGCTCTAAGCTGTTGTACTGAGGATAAGGGATTGAGTCCAGGTACCTTAACAACATTGACAAATGTTGACATGCTTGTTAAAACAGTTTGGCCACAGTTTGACCGTGCAGAAGCTGCATTAATTTGTGAGCCAACCATTGTTAATATTATTGTAAAAGTATTCAACTCCACTCAGTGCTCATAACACGGGGCTGAGTGAGTGCTGTATTGCTTTAAGTGATCAGACCTTGTTCACGTAATTTACATTACAAGAACATTTCCCCAACATTTTCATTTAGCAAAAAACATAAAAATGTCCCTTTTATAGACTTTGTGTTAATGTTAATACTTAGTTAAACATTCTTAAAACGTTCTAAAAATGTTTTTGACAAGTTTAAGAGAATGCTCCCTGTTAGATGGCAATTTTATATCAACAGTCTAACACCATCAAGAAAATGCTAGTAATCCCCTTAATCTGTCCCTGCCTTTATTTTCAGGTAGGAACCACTGATATCTGCGACCCGCAGGATTCGTACCAAGGGTGAGGCCTACAACAAAGAACTTTTTCACATTATCTGTTTGCTACCATTTTTTGATTACTGTTAAAATATATGTTATTATTTGTGGTGCTTGTGAAGCAAAGCATCAATATTACTCTCTTGCATACTTCATCTTTTTTTGGACAAAACTTTGGTGTGTAACTCATCCCGCACGGTTTGTCGTAGACCCATGAATGAGGTATCAAATCAATCACCTTATTGAGCAGGGGTGTCAGGTGTTTAAAAAGTGATTGGGTGTACGATGTTTTTAGGGTGTTCGCAAAATTCCTTAGACTTAACATTGGGCTGAATTTTGTGATGTTATAACTCCGCATCAGAACGCTGTAAAGATTTGGGGGTGGGCTTATATCACTCAACTTAGTAAGCAGCAACAAATAGTGACATTTCAACTAAATAACCATGCCCTAGCAACCAGTTACAGTGCCCTAGCAACCACCCCATTAACTTCCATTTAAAAACGTAAGAGGCATCGGAACATTGTAGAGACAAGTGGGTGACCTCTTTTGATTCAGACTGGCAAGTAGTCTTTAATTATTACTATGAAAACTGTCCAGCCATGCCCAAGTAACCAATCATGTTGGTTGCTAGAACACCCTAGCAACCAACATGAAGTAGCTATATCTCAACACCAGAACATCATAGAGACATTGGAGTTGGCTCTTTGTTCACACATTCATCTATTAGTTTAACCCTGTTAACTATCTAGCTATCTATCTATCTAGCTACACCCTAGCAACCATTAACTGTACCCTAGCAACCACCTAGCATCATGAATAAGCCATATTTTAGTATATCTACCATGCTAGCATCCTACTAACATCATGCTAAATCATGCTAAATCATGATTAAAACATGTTTACATGCACTAGTTTAGATGTACTCTTGCCTCCTAAGTCTTTCTGGTAGAACCAATAAGATTTGACATTATTGACATAGAGCTGGTGTGCTGCCATGTTAGTGTAGTCTTTAATACAGATATTTTTACATTTAACAATATCGTTTCGATCACCAGATATGCTAAAAATAGTACCAAACCTTCTCCAACACATGAATTCATACATATGTTGACTGGCAATGCAATGATTGCAATGATTGAAGACTAAATGCAATGATTGGACAAACATTTTAGAGGGAATCAGAATCAGAATCAGTAAGAGCTTTATTGCCAAGTATGCTTGCGCATACAAGGAATTTGTTTCAGTGTTATTAGCTTCCAGTACACAGAGACAACAATGCACAGACAATAAAAATAAGAGAATAAGAAAAATACACATATGTAAGCATAAATAGACCAAAAATAAAAATAGAAAATAATAATAATAATTTGTAAAAATAAATTGACAAATAAATATGTATGTACAGTTGTGCTGTAGGTGATAGGATGGAATGCAGGGATGTGTTAGGGTGGAGGTGGTAGCAGTAGATGTCAGATTATTCCACACATTTTTATTGCACAATGGGAGGAACATTTTAAYTGTTCATAAGGTGGATTGCCTGGGGGAAAAAACTGTTCATGCGTCTGGTAGTCCTGATATTTGGGGCTCTGTAGCGCTGGCCGGATGGTAAGAGTTCAAAGAGGGGATGGCTTGGATGTGAGGGGTCCAGAATGATTTTCTGAGATCTTTTCCTCACTCTGGATGTATACAGTTCTTGAAGGGTGGGCAGGGGAAAACCAATAATCCTCTCAGCAGTCCGAACCATTCTCTGCAATCTTCTGATGTCTGATTTTGTAGCTGAGCCAAACCAGACAGTTATTGATGTGCACAGAACAGACTCGATCTCGGCTGAGTAGAACTGTCTCAGCAACTCCTGTGGTGGGTTGAACTTCTTCAGCTGGCGAAGGAAGTACAACCTAACCCTTTTTTACAATGGAGTCGATGTGAGTGTCCCACTTCAGGTCCTGGGAAATGAAACATCCCAGGAACTTGAATGTCTCCACTGTAGCCACAGTGCTGTCTATGATGGTGAGTGAGGAAAGTGCAGGGGTGTTCCTCCTGAAGTCCACTATCATCTCTACAGTTTTGAGCTTGTTCAGCTCCAGTTTGTTGTGACTGCACCAGACAGCCAGCTCTTTTACCTCCTGTCTGTAGGCAGACTCGTCACCATCCCGAATGAGGCCGATAACCGTGGGGTCATCTGCAAACTTCAGGAGCTTGACAGAGGGGTCTTTAGAGGTGCCGTCGTTGGTGTAGAGGGAGAAGAGCAGTGGGGAGAGAACACAACCTTGAGGGGCGCCAGTGTTGGTGGTGTGGCTGCTTGATGTGAATTTCCCCAGTCTCACCAGCTGTTGCCTATCTGTCAGAAAGCTGGTGATCCATTGATAGATAGGGCTAGGAACAGAAAGTTGGTTTAGTTTGGTGTGGAGGAGTGAAGAAATGATGGTGTTGAAGGCCGAACTGAAGTCCACAAACAGCATCCTCACATAAGTCCCTGGTCTGTCCAGATGCTGCAGGATGAAGTGCAAGCCAATGTTCACTGCATCATCCACTGACCTGTTTGCTCGGTAAGCAAACTGCAGGGGGTCCAGTAAGGGTCCAGTGATGTCCTTCAGATAAGCCAGAACCAGTTTTTCAAACGACTTCATGACGACAGATGTTAGCGCCACAGGTCTGTAGTCGTTAAGTCCTGTTTTCTTGGATTTCTTTGGAACAGGAATAATGGTTGAGCATTTTAGGCAGTCAGGGACCTCACACAGCTCCAGAGACCTGTTGAAGATCTGTGAAAAGATGGGGGCCAGCTCGTCAGCGCAGGTTTTCAGACAGGTTGGTGTCACACTGTCTGGGCCTGGTGCCTTTCTTCTTTTGTTCTTCCTGAAGACCTGGCGCACCTCATCTTTGCTGATTTG
>JAZGTJ010004585.1:0-30342 GCA_036877575.1 Botia almorhae
CTGGGAGCTGGTTCTATCTGCCCATACAATGCCCATACAGTACCATACAGCCCAGTACAGACAGACAGACGGAGAGACAGACAGACAGACAAAGATACAGTGACACAGATGGAATGACAGACAGAGACACAGACAGACAAACACAGATACAGACAGAGATACACACAGACAGACTGAGAGACAGGCAGTTTGTGTATGCTTGAGCATCTGTTTTGAAGGAAGTGCACATCAGCTCACTCTGAGAGATTCTGTTTACAGTTCAGTGGAAAAGAGAGAGAGAGCAAGTGAGAGTATCTGATTGGGGTGTTAGATAACATCAGCCTGCAGTCCTCTGATGAATCATCAGCTCTGGTAACAGGACACTGCTGCAGGTCTCAGATCTGAGCTGAAGGAGTCTGTGCACATCTCTGCAAGAGATCTGGCCAATTAAATGAGCACACAGGAACAAATGAGCCATCCAGAACACATTACAGTCGGAGATGAAAGATCTACAGTACCCTCCAAATGATTACAAGAACATCAAACAACCGACTGCTCGCACATCTCACCAACGTTCTCTGTCGATGTTTCTGTTATATCAATGGCACCTAAAAATTATGAGGCATCAGCTTCATTTAAAATTTTTGTCTTCAAGTTTTGAATTCTGTTTCCTTCTGACCCAGCTGACACTTTTAGGTTGTAAGGACGTTTCCATTACGTAACAAAAACGTTAAAAATGAGAACATGTTTACATGACAACAGCGTTATACGAACATTCAATTCATTCATTTTAATTCTGTAACATTTTAAAATGTTCTACTAACAACTCAAGAAAAACGTTGATATAATACTAATACATAACGTTAAAAAAAGTTCAACGGATGTTACTGCAAGAACTTTAAGAAAACTTTTAAAGAACATAAGCCAATGTTCTGAGAACGTTCCTTGTTAGCTGAGAAGCTAACATACAATAAAACTGCTACAAAGTCAAACCTCTGCATCTACTGTATGTGCTAATACTGTATGCAAGTTAGTGAAGCACAAGTTAAATGTAACAACGTTTTCTTATCAGAGAGAAAGCGAAGGATTTTGTGAATAATGCATTTGTCCTGTTAGAGACCAGCTGCACTTTCTTTTTGCTGTGTCAGCATTTCCTAACAAACTATAACAAAGGGCATCTCAAAATGTTGCTGAGCGTGTCAAAACAAACCCCCTCTACAATCAACATGGTCTGATCTCACCTTAAAGTGCCAGACAGAGAGAGAGTGAGAGAGAGAGAGAGAGAGGCTGGGGGAGAGAGAGGGGCTGGGGGAGAAATTCCTTCCTGCTAATTATAAAAAGAGGAAAAACACACATGCGCTCACGTACACCGTGTCTGTGCTCATCAAGGCGTTCTGCCTATAGAGAAACAGATGCAGTTCTGTGTCAGGAACACAATGAACCTAAACCCAATGATGAACAAAGAACATGAGATGATGTCAGTCTCGAGTGTGTGTGTGTGTGTGTGTTCATCTTCTGTCTTCTGACTGATCATACAGTTAACTGCTCTGTCCTGTTCTGCTCGCGTGCTTTGTTAACTGAACATCTCTTAAAACACGAAACCATGCAGCCACTCAGAATGGCTGTGACCCCGCAAGCAGCTCTCTCTTCGCATGAAAGACGCTCAGATCTCCAGAAGTGGAGTTTTGTCTGCTCTGGGGCAAACCAAATAATAGTGAAAAACTCAAACTCAGTAAATTCTGGTGCTGAATTATCAGTACCAAGTACAAAAATCATTCTGTCACGGAGGCAAAATACATTGTGTGCACATTTTTTTGGTGCGAATTTGCGTACTGTATACATCTGCTGCACCTTAACATACTTTAAAATAATACAATACATTGAAATTATATGATGTGAAACACATTGCAATATATTTTTATAAATAATTGTAAACACAGATATTATTTTTACCTATTCACCTTTTATGAATGTGATGTATTATATATTATATGAAACTTAGCTAATGTTCTGAAGTGTTCCCATTTAGCTGTGTCTGACTTTAGTTACAATTATTCACAAGCTATACAATGATTTGAAACACAAACATATGGAAGGGGATCAACACATGGTCAAGTAAAATGTTACCAAAATAAAACATCAAAAACTGCAAATTATTTTTGACAAAAGCCTTTCAAAACTTCTGAATTACTGTTGAAAATCCCGCAGCTTTATGTACGTACAAAACTGCAACTGGACAAATTATTACAACAAACATGGGTGTATATGTATCGATATAATGAATAATCAGCAGTTTCTTCAAATTCCTGTCCTGTGGATGAATGTAATTCAAGAGATCTCAGGAAACCGTATCTGCTACAGTAAGAGTCTGGATCAGCTGACCATGATATTCTGCCCAACAATTACAGTCAGTATAAAACACCCTTTGGAAGAGTTAAACAGCCAAGAGTTGTTTGTACTTTGAAGGAAGAAAAAGACAGAAGGAAATGACAAAGAGAAGTGTGTGAATGACTCACTGATCCCGGCGAAAGTGAAGACGTTTCCTGAGCGTGGACACCCGCGGGTGGCAGCCCTGTTTGACGGGTGAGGTACATGCTAAAGTCCTGCTCTGAACCATGATGCCCTAAACTCCTGTGACCCTGCAGACGGTACACACACGAATGCTACGAAGACTCTTCATTACTGAATTCACCCTCTCTTCTTCTCTCTCTCTCTCTCTACACGTGGCTTGTGTCCTGCGGTGACCTAAATCCTACGTTTTCCCTGCATGTGCTGCAGATCGGTACAGCTGGCTTCTCACCTGAGGTGTGGACCACCAGCAGAGACTGTTAAGACCCTCAGCATCTCAGTCTCGACACTATCAGATACGCTTTAAATAAATATCAAACGTGAAAATTCCATCATTCCGTCAAAATTCCAAATTATGAAAATTCCGACAATGACCATTGGTTGACAAGCTCCTCGGATAATCTTTACTTCAATTGCAGCTCTAAAATTGAAACGGGACACCATGTGTTTAATGTCATGGCGTTTGGTGAGAAGACACTCAAGAACCGAAGATGTTTGATAATGGTGATGTCCATCCTGTGGGGTAGGCTCCATATATGATATGAGAACTGCAGGGGACAATTTTCAATGGCAAATTGCAGCCATGTCTTCACCCAAAACTGTTCTACACTTCTACATTTCAATTTCATGTTTTGGAAATCGTTTTGGAAAACTTTTTTTGTTTAGATTTAAATGAAAATCTGCCTTTGCATGTTTTTGTGCTGCACTAAAAACAAAGGCAGAATATGGGGTCTGAAATATATAGGCTTGGAAAATGATGCATTCTGTTTAAAGTGTTGCTTTAAATAAACACAATTTATGTGAGTGTGCGTAAATGAGTTTCTACACTGTGATTCATTCCAGCAGTGTGAACATTTATCAGCTTTAATGACCGTTAGCTGCTTTTACGTCACAACGCCAAACAGATTCAAAAATAAGCGCAGGAAGCTGAAATCAGGCTGCTGAATGCGCAAAAATAATCTGCGTGCTACTGCACATACTGTACGGACCTCAACAAAACAGACCTGAGTACAGTAAAAATGTAGACCCACACTCAGATAAAGAGTTTGGAAATACTTCAGCTTATTCCGAAACATTGTAAAAATAAACGATAGAAACTATATTCAATTACAATAATATGACCATGTGACTTAATTTATTCCGTGGAACACAAAATGAGTTATTTATAGCAGAATGTTGATGCGGCTCTTTTTTATACAATGAAAGTGAACTGAGGTAACCAAGCCCTAAAAAATAATTAAAAATTATTAAATTTTTATTTAATTTTATTTAAAAGTTAAAAATAATTACAAAATTACGAACAAATACAGAATTGTTCCTTTAAAAATCACTAAGCAAGATTTTTCAAAACCACAGAGGATCAGCTATACAGTATACAGTATATATATAGAGTATACAGTATATTACTCATGCACGTTAAAAATCACATAAACGCAAAACAAATTAATGTGCAAACAGTGATCAAGACATATTTCATAAATCCAGAGAAAAGAATGCAATGTTCTGAGGGGTCCGATATAACATGCCTAATGCCTGGAGGACAAGACTCATGTGATACTCCAGCTGAGAGTCGGCGTGTTCTCTGCCAGCTGAGGACAACGAGAACATTTGAGCGCAGCTAAAAATCTTAACTTTCAGATATTTTTACTAAAACACTGGCTTGGCTGATTTCAGCCTGTGCTGCACCTGGTTTAACTCGACAGCAATATAATCTTTGAGAAGACAACAGAAAATGATCTGTGTATCTGCAAATGGCTGTTGGGCAGTGTAACTAACACACAGAGCTGTTTTTGAGACACAAGATCTGTGTTCAGACTCTCAAAACCAAATAAGGGATGCAGAACTTGACAGAAAAAAAACAACTTCAAAAAGAAAAACTTTTTAACCGTGCTTGAGAACCGAAACTAAAAACAGCTGCCCACTAAACAAATGGTCCGTGGACCAACAATCTCAGGCATACTGCAGTTACTGAAATGACTAAAGTTACTAACATTTTCATGATGATAATATGGCCCCTTCGTGTCTAAAAGACAAACTGGTTTAAACTTATTTTTGGCCAAAATAGGTTAATGTGTGAAACAGATTGAACTCAAATCAAAGATTACATGTACTGCCTGGTCAACTAGCCATTCTGTGCTGAACAACAACCACCCCCTAGTGGTCACGAAACAGAAGTGCATCGAAATGTCTCATGATGGACACAGAAAGCAAAAAAGCAGAACCGTTAAATATAATGATTAATTAGGCCCATTAAGAAAAATATAGTGTGATATTGTGCTACAAATCGACTGCAGATTACAGTATTTTTTAATAGACATCATGAGAGAAACCAATCACACACACACAGTGAAGCAGCGCGCGTGTACCTGTCCTCGCAGGCGTTGGGACTCAGGTAGCGTGTGGACTCTTCTTCATGGCTGCTCTGCAGGCTGCTCTGCTGACTGCTGTAAAACAGAGCGTACGATCTGAATCAGAACATCGGTGAAACACAGCCATGATTTCCTTTCACACAGGAGAACAAGATAACAGACAGTGCGGTTTAGACACACAGTAACACAGTGTAATTACGTAAGAGCTTCAAAAGAAAAGTTGGTACACCACAGCTCCAAAACTTTAATCATAATGTTTAATCTTCTCACGCTCTACCGTCTGATGTCCTGATTAAAAGCTGAGACTTCAAATGTCACTAAGATGGAAAGTGTTTATTTCTTTGTTTTTCCTTTGAAGCGGTTTTCACCTCTTTTTTTGGGTCATGCACCTACACTGAGCAAAGCTGCCGCTGAGCGTGTGTGCATTTGTGTGTTTGTTTACAATAATAATTACAGTACCATAAAAAATATTCAATTGCAAGTTACTTTACGTACTGTTCTTTTTGTATTTTGGAAGTCAATTAAAGCCAAACTGACATTTCCCGGCAAATCTGATGTGACATTTCAATTTATAACTCATTATTATAAATTTACCATTGGGCATCAGGGTAAGAAGATTGTTTTGAACACTGATTTGTCATGTACTTGCTCAAAAAGTGATTTTGTTTTGTTTTTTAATTGAAAAGGTTTTCGAATGGCAGCTTTTAATGAACCCAAATCATGAAAAGAATCTTCAGCGCATAGCGAGTCCTTTCCACTAGAGGGCAGCTAGCAAGTGTCATTTTGTCATGACTATAAAAATCAACCAATCAACAATACATTTAGAGTTTTCCCTGATATTAATAATCAAACCTTTCACTTATACCCAGGAGCAAACTGTACAGTATGCTTTTGTCACCCCCCTGAGAATTTAAGACACACCTATAACCATAGTAGTGGTTTCCTTGGCACCGCATTTCTTAAAAGCAGCACGTACCGGAAACAGGTGATAAAACAGCCAAACAGCAGAACACAGCAGAGCCCCAGATCACTAAACACTGTGTTTATGAGGATTTGCAGACACCTGACGGCTCACAGTACACAGCTGAAACCTTGTGAAATCCATGTCAAACATGAGTTCTGTCTGTCTGATCCGCTTTTGCTGTATTTAGTTCAAGTCTAATTTCACCTATTATTGTGGCTGTAGCAAGAAGCGCAGGAGGAGTTCAGGTGAAAACAGAGATCTACCGCGTGTTATATTTTTATCTATTAAAATTCGGCTGAGGTAATGAATATTTAAGAACTCTCTAGGCAAACTCCTGTCAGCACTTCTGGCTGCAGCACAACCCCGCGTGTTATTCTTTCCAACCTATAAATGTCACAGCTTTGGTCCTTCCAGAGTAAACCACACACACACACACACACACAGGCCTCCTCTGTTTCTAATGTAGCCCAGCAAGCTTGCACAATGGAAATGGAGAACGGATGAGAAATGGAGCAATGGATAATTGCTGTGTGGAGATCATGCAGTGCAGCAGGAGGTTGTGATGGAGTCGTGATGGATTCTTGGTGAAGATGGACAAGGGTTCGAGGTGGACGCGCTCATACAGACCTGCTGTCACTGCCATGTTCTTTTTTGTCACCTCCCCGCAGCCACTTGCGCAGCAGGAAGCGTCTGCGTTGGGGCGAGGCGCTAGGGGTGGAGCAGCTGGACCACGCCGCATCCTCGTCGCTGGATGGTGTAATCGCAATGGATGGAAGCTGCAGATATTCTTTGGAGCCGGATCGCTGATCCTTCTCCAGCTGCTGGTTCTCACTCATAACGTTCTTCATACGTCGCATTTTAAAACGCTTGCGGCGCAGGGACGGGCTGGAGGAGCTGGACAGGGTCGGATTCGCCTCGCATCGGTTGCATTCGCCATCCACCGGGCCCTGGATCTGCAGCACGGGAAGCTGCAGGGTCTCCGTCATGGTTCTGCTTTGCTCAGTCTCGCATGAGTCCAGAATCCAAAACCAATATGGATCAAAGACAGCAGAGAGCTCAGTGAGTCCACACCCGGGCTGAGACGATTTCAGTGCTTCCTGTGAGACGGGTCAGTGCTGACATGTTTGGTCTAATAGAAGATTTCCATCAAACAACCTTTTCTGGCAGAACAACACCCTACAGGTCAGAGAAAGGTCAAACGGTGCGCAAAGGAAGCAAAACCTACATGCACCCACATGCTTATTAGGACTGTACAGAAAACAGGCCAAAAAAATACCTGAAAAAAGGGCAAGAACTTAAAAACAAACCAGACAGAGACCATAACAAGAACCAACACATTCCCACACACTTGTTTTATACCTGCTCTGCTCTGGAGTTTTACTCTGAAACATTATTGTAGATGTGTGACCTGAGGCCCAAAGCATATCTTAATATGTATGTGAATGCAGACACATTTAAATTTAGATGGTATAATGGCTTTCACAATGACAAACAATTGTGACATTTGTTACTGCGTTTCAATATACTGTAACTGTAATATAAAATACTACAGTTTCTCCTTCAGATTAACTTGAAGGAGCAACAGTTATGTGCAATATATGTTTCGTGATCCCATCAGCTGTTATAAATAAAGCACATTTGACTTATAATTACCGCACCAATACACATTTAATTAGAGCCACTGAAGAGTGAACGTGTTTTTAAAATATATTAGCGCAAGCTACGCATGCCAGCATCAGCACAGGGTTCACATGGTGGCTCACTTGAGGCGTTTCTAAGGAAATCAGGCATAAACATGCAAGCATGCAGCAGGAGGAACTGCACTAAGCCGCAGCCCACTGAGAGCAGACACACACCCATCTGCCTGCTCAACACATCACACCTGCCACACACTGTTGGATCACTCCTGTCATTGCTCCACTGAAGATCATCACTGTTGCTCTAGGTCAATAAAAAGTCTTGTCAGTTTTGTCCTTTGAAATCTTCCTATTATTTACAACACGAATCTTCACAGAACACAAACATGCGCGCACACGCATGCATGCACACACGGCACACTGACACGTGCGCGCGCGTGCGTGACACACACGCATACAAACACACGTAGAACAGGTTATAAAACGAGGTCAATTATTGTTTTCTTTTTTTCTCCTTGAAACTAAACAATTTACGTGATATAAATAAGTGATTTACCCTCGCACTTTTTATTGAATGCATGTGTCTGTCAGACATCAAATCATAACGTCTGACTGCGTGTCAAACCACAGAGCAAAACGTCATTTTTGTAAAAGTCATTTCGCAAAATCTAACTGCACGACAATACTTTATTTACAATAATATAACTAATAAAAATATTAATTATTTGAGAAAATAACGCTCCTTTTAAAATACCGTTAAAATACGATCATAGCAGTGTAAACGAACGCTAACGCTTTAAAAGTTACAAACGCGCACCAGACAGAAAGGGTAAAGATGAAAAATCCTACCTTTACTGCCTCCTAAATGAAGATAACCCGTTTAAAAGGGCAGTCGCTGTTTTAAGATTTCTAATGTGGGAATGAATGGGGAACAGATTGGCGTTAATTCCCTCACTGCTCCGTTATTATAATCTTCAAGTTTCCTTTTCCACCGACGATTCTACTACAACTGAAAAGGGCGAGAGTATATGCGTGATAAAATAAAACAAACGCCATTTAAAGTCAGAACAAAGCCTATGTTTGATATAAAAAAATAAGATATCAACATATATTTTAATATAGCATATACGAGCGTATAACGAGCGCGTGATTTATCAACGAAGATTAAAAGATAAGCGGTACCCCCTATTTCGGCGTTTGGTACGCTCCAAACGGCTCATTTGAACGGCCACCGGCACAGACTCGCGTCTAGTCGCATCAGTTAGCGCATCTGACACGCGAGCTATCGGTAGACTCACAAACAGCGATCTTTAATAACACAGCATGGACAAATTGTCAGCTGGAAATTTCAGTAAGAATGCAAAACAACTAGACTGAGGTAAAACACAGGTTATCGTGAAAGCAGGACCAATGTATGTACAGAAATGTACTTGTGCTTAAGAGATTTAGAACAAAAGCTTTATTAAAGAGTTACGACTGTTTAGACAACTTATTCAGTGGAAATGTTATCTTTAAAACCTATAATATGATTAAATCTTGGATCAGGGCAGGACTAAAACATCATTTCTGGCTGTGAGTCCTAACACATCCAGGTCATCTCCACAACATATGAAACAACTGACAATATGTTTTCTTTTCTAAATCAATGCATTGCAAACAGCATCGTATAGACTTCATGCTTCAGAAATGACTTTTCTAGATAAGTCCGTGCAACATAAGCCCAGAGATTTTATTGGGGGTGAAGAATATAATTTATAATATAACGAATGTTGTTTGTTTGAGAGATACATCATACATAAATTTCAGTCTATAAAAAGATGACAATTACGCAAACAAATGCCAGTGTAATAAAATATGAGTTATGACAGAAGCTCTGTCATCATTTACTGTGTGAGCTACATAAAACCCGGACTCCTGTATCAGTAAATCTAACTTAATTCCCCAGAGTTTGTTTATAGATCTGTCTTCCTCTCATTATATTGTTTACCCGGCTCTGATTCGTTTACTTATTTTTAGAAAGTCAATATTTTATATCATGAGCGCTTAGTACTGCACTTCAAAGCTTTGGGAAGTTTGTAAGTTACGAGGTAAGAAACATCATACCACAGGGAGCTGGATTTATTTGGCAGAATACTGTTTATTAGCACAGATGGCGTTTTCCCACAATGCACTGCACACACCTTTCCTGATGTCTTCATTAAATAGAGTAGAATGTAATTTTGTGCCTGTCTCTTCTAGTTGTGAATGAACTGTAGCACATTCAACATCATTTAGGTACAGTATCATTTATAGCCTTCTGAGGACACCTGACTGTAAATCATCAACACTAAATCAACACTTTCGGCCATCTGCATTCACACCCTGCCTTCTGGGAATCAAAATAAACACTTCTTCATTATGAGTGTAAATGAAACACCAAACTGGAGCCACTTCGAGCCACAATCCAATTTCTTTATCAACGTTGGTTTTTCCTCTGTCTGTTTGTTCAGACACATAAGGAAATAAAATGCCCGTTTTAGGCTCACACATTTGAGGTTAAATAAGGTCCTAAATAAAACTACGTCCAGCGCAGTGGAAGAGGGCGTGGATTCATTCTACACAGTGACAGCCAGAGAATGGCTTCCACAATCTTCCATAACCGCTGCGTTTGATAAAAACCCAATTAACTGCAATACTCGTTTAAAGTTATGAAGCAGAAGAAATATCTCATGTCTGTTTATTGGAGCCCCTTGAGGTTGTGGTGTATATGTCGACGGGAACGATTATGTTAAAGGATTTATGAAAGATTTAAAAATATGCATATATTGCCTAGCAGCAAAACTGATCAGATTATCTTCAGACCAAATACAGAATAGTATTAACTTCCAGAGCATCGGGTTTTAAAATAAATATGAAAACAGATGGTTAATTGAAAATAAATAAACCAACACCTCAGAAGAGATTACCTCCTCTTCCATAACGTTGTCTTTCATTTCTCAGAGCTCAGATTAAGAATTAAAGAAGAAATCTTAAAAGCTACTTTCACACAGATGAAAGACACATCATATCAACAGTTTATTACTTCAGTTTCGTTCAGAAAAAGTTGATTTTAAACCATTAAAGGTTTTTAACTGTTTCCTTTAATGGTAAAAAACGAATCTGAGAATGACAGAACACACACACGCAATGTCGCGTCTCACAAAAATGAAGCCTGAGAGGTTAGAAAAGGGGAATGATGCCTAGAGGCCTGTCAGGTGCCCCCTGAGTAATCAGTTATTCTTGTGTGAATAATGTAGCAGTTACAACCACATACAGAAGAATTAAACATTATAGTCCAAAAAGATGTAAGTACAAATGAGGTCGCTACATTATAAGATTATAAACAATAACATTATTTGAGTGACAAACAGAACCTCACAGCACACATCAGAATCATTTGTATGTACAGAATGTTTTGGCATTAGAAAAATAAGAAAAAATCTATCATGGTAAACGCTCCTGACAGCATGTGCATTGGGTGGGAAGTCACTGCTAGTTCACGTGTCATTTCCTGTCAGAGACATGCCAGTCATTGTGTCATTATGAACATTTTAGACATGGGTTTCTAACCGCTTCTCTGTTATATGTCTTACCTGGACAAGGATTTCATTACAAAAGCTTAGAACGCAGCCACCCACAATTCAGTTTGATTTCTATGAAATCTATTTACATATTCTGTAAATATGAACCCTCTGCATATCCTAATGCCACATGGCAGGTTCATCTAACTTGCAACAATTATTCTAACTCTGAATGTCAGTCTGAGTAGATGCCTGTTCGCAGCCAAGCCATGTCTGATAATGTAAAAATATATATTCCTCTGCTCAGTGTTACCATGACAACTAATAACTTTTGGAAACTCAGAAAACGGCTGAAGCATTGGGAGTCTCAGACCGCATGGATGAAAGAATGAGGTAGAACGGGAGTGTGTAAATTATGACCCCAAAATTGCATTCCTAATAACGTTGATAATAGCCACAAGCGATGGTGAGTTTAGCCTTTGGCGTGTCAAACTTGGGTTTAGAAAAAGTAAACACAATACATAAAAGGTAAATTTAATGGAACGTACTATCTATAAGGCCGTACGAAATTAGGTTTGAAATTGGTTGCCAAGGTGTTGCTAAGTTATTCTCAGTTGTTCAGTGCCAGTCTGTTGAATTCACCCAATCTATGATTGATTGCAGAGAAAATAGCACAATTTTAATACTTATGCTATAAGTATTATAATGACTTAAGTAATGTTTGCAGTAATGGTAAACTAACGATGAGGAGAGTGCAGGTAAACTCATCAGCATGGATGCAGAAGCATCTCTGTCTCCGACAGCTGGACAGTCTCACTGAGACGGGAACACAATGACCGCAGCGGGAGGCCACATTCGTTAGCCCTCTGTTCAGGGACATGTGATCTCATGAATATGGAAAAAAGACCTGCCAGAAGATTTGAAATGCGTTTGCCGTGCATGATGCTGTATAACGTCAAGCCCCGACAGCTAAAGAGAACCGTAGAAGGCAGTGACATGAAAAACAATAAACACCATCTTTATAGATACAAGATACCCCAAGGCATTGGACGGACCCCTGACACGGTCTAAAAAGAACAGTTTTTCCTCAGGCAGTTTAAGCTGACTGAACAGACAGGTATACGCGTTCAACCCCTGTTAGGATCAGACACAAGCCATTGTTTCAAATATTCACTGCATTATGTATTTAAATTTGCAGGTTTGGTTATCGACTGACTACACTCCAAAGCAGTGGAGGAATTGTTGCATCACTTTCCTGATTCGTTGTGATGTCATTTCCAACATAAGTGAACGTAAACAGAAGTAAACAGCAAACAATCAACATGCACAACATCGTCAAACCCTACAAGGTGTGTTCACATGCATTAAATAAGCAGCGCATGCGCAACGTTTCGGATAAACAGATAAACTGTTACCTGACCCCTGACCACACGCAATGAAACAACACGCCAATGTGTGCGATAAACGGCAGCCGTTGTTTTCATTCCACACAAGAAGAGAAACGGAGCTCTGAGTGGCCTCGGTCGAACTGCACTAAGCCCACGCGCATTGGCACGCAGAGAAAAGAAACGTTGCAGCACTTATTCACAGAACGTTGAGCCCACGTCACATGGCAGCCTGTGCACTGTGCACTCTCTCTCCATCTCCAGGTGTTTGGTTCCATCTCCTCTAACTTCTCTCTCTAAACACAGTTTGTCCTGCTGATCTGTCTCTTTCTCCATCTCGTGGTTGCATAGCTGCCTTGTTGGAAGCTGACAGACGTCTGGAACTCAGCGTTCTGCGGTTGCAGGAACTCAGCACTGCAGGAACTCTATCAAGCGACAAATCTCCAATGAACAGCTACTCTAAAGTCATCAGACACACAGAGGGTTCGGTCAGAGGCCCCGTGGAGATGGATTTACCTTACAGAAGCATTCTGTGTGACTGCTGACTCGACACGTAAAACTGAAAAAACTTTACACAGCTTTAAAATGTCCTCATAGTTTTTGGCTGGAACTGGTTCATTTTTTTGATTTGGGTGGATTGATTCTTCAGGGTGAGATAGAAGTAAAATGTCACCATTTAAAAGAGTTTCAAGCATCTGGGGATTTGATTGACATTTTTTGCCAAGACCATTTAGATGTTCGATGGAGGCACACGAACAGACATACTGTATAGAGAACACAGAATCTGTAGTTTGGGAAATGTCATTAGCATGCAGCACACACACCATCACAGTTGAAAACAAAGATATGTGCCTTGAAAATCTTGCTGCTTCCAACAAGACACAACAACTGCAAAAAATGAGCTAAAACACACAGCAATCCCTTTAAAGAATATTTTCTATAATAGTGTCAGCCTTCATTCTAAACCTGAAGTACATATAATTCAGATACAATGAGAACATTCTAAAATACTCAAAACGTAAATTAGATGTTTTCCCATAATCTCATCACAACTCTTTTCTGTTTTATTGAGGTTTGGAATGACATGAGGGTCCATTTATTTACCAGGTGCTTCTATCCCCACAGCACACCTATCTAAGACAGTGAGCTCAACTTTATATTGTAGACCGCCAAGATGGTATTTTCAGTGCGCTAAAAATAGAGGTCTGTCGCTGTATTGTTATAGATTTCATGTAGATGCCACTGCTGAGATAAAGGTACACTCGCAGACCTCAGAGCAAAGCCTTTTTTAAAACAGGATTTTTCCTGAAATCCTCTATTGTTTCAAGGTAAGGACCCATCTAAATATTTTTGGTAAAGGAAAATATGACCTCATCTACAGAAGACAATGTGTTCACAGGTCGACTCTGAGGGCCATGAGTGATCTGAAAAATGGCTCAATGAAGGATTATGTTGTTATTTTCGCTCTAAAATGCCTATAAAAATGAGCGTCTCCTTGGATGTTGCTCTATTCGTTTTCCTTATTGACATTTTTATTGTGCAAAAGAGGAAATGTAACAGGCTTTAGGTTCTCCTTGACCTTACAACATTTGCATATTTCAATAAACAAAAGCCCACATAATGGTTCTTCAGTAGCACACAGAGCGAATAAACCTGCCTCTACTTCTCTCCTCACGGGGGCAAATTTCACTTCTGGAAAAAAATACAGTTGGCATGTAAATAAAGAAGCATTTGTTATGCACAAAAGAGAAGCATCTCATTAGAGCATCACTGTGCTGAAGAAGCTCACATTGGGAAGTAATCTCTCTCTCTCTTTCTCTCTTTGTCCCTCTCTGGTCGGGGAAAATAAAAGGATTGTCACACACATCCTCTGCTGGGCGATTTCAACCTACACCCTCAAAAACACTACAGAACACCCCAAACAGGAAACAGTAAATGCAATCCTACAGAAAATTAGTCCATATGACTCATGCGCCACGTTTTTAGTTTAATAGTTTTAAAAAGTATTGTTTTTTGCTAATCAACTAGCCGTAACAGTGTAGCATTGACTATTTTAAACAATTTAGGGTAAGCACTGCTTAGGAGCAGGGCTTCATAACCAGCCGAAGCTCTTTAAAAATGTAAAGTGTGAAGCATTGCTTAACCCAGGGTTAAATAAAATATTAACCTAGGGTTAAGTGCACTGCGGAAAAGCCCGTAAGTGATAAGCTAGAAAAAGGGAAATAAATAAAAAAGAAAGGCAAATGCTTTCAAAGCCCTGAAAAGCCACAGGGATTCAGCCCAGGTTTAAAACTGTATTGGACCAGACAGCAGAATCAAATACAGTTACCCTCAAGGGCTGATGGGTCTGGAGTTTCCACCACCCTAAAATGCTGTGAGATAGAAACGTGAATTTTAAAGTCAGGCACCGGCAGCATAAAGTCTGGTGTGTGTGATGGGGTTCTGCCTTTGGGACCGTGGCACATTTCTGTAGTGATAACGACACATCATGGTATAAGAATCTTCTGCCCAGCTCTGACACGACACTTTCAGCACGACGGGAAACAGGATTGGTGAGCAGCAATGACTCCCTGATTAAAGATGATGTATTTTATATTGTTCAAAACCTTCAAAAGCTGCTGGAAGTGTATTCAGAGAAACATTAATGCACCTATATGTCATTTTATTATGTGGTGCTCTGGAATACTCGATTCTGTCAAATAAGCCATCAATGGTAAATAATAATGAATAATAAAATACTTCATGTCAAGTTAATAAACCAGGTTTATGTCTAATTACACAACAAGGCCAAAAACACATAATGCTACTGATACAAATACACTTCTTCTGCTGCTGATGTGTGGATGTGCCTTTTATCATAACAGATACAAGAAAAGCTTTGCGTGAATCATACTCCCACTGAACACATTGTCCATGTAACTGTTTTTTAACAATCACCTTATTTGGGTTTCCTGTGTGCAGCTTAGTTTTTTCGAAGTTGCCTGTCTGATTCAATTTGTTTGTTATTTTTTTTCGTAACTGGCATGATAAACATGCACACGTGCCTGCAAAACATAAATACAGAAAGACTATTTCTCTGGCATTCTTGATTTTACATCCAGACACGAAAGTTACATTGTTTTGTTCAATAAAGTTTCCCCTCTTTAAATATCAACATTTCTAGCTCAATTTTACAGGATGCAAACCTTGTATGTGTGTATCAGTGCTGCCCTCTGGTGATTGTAAGCAGTCCAGGCTCTTCAATAAAATCTAGTTCATAAAACACGGCCGCTACTCTCCATTCAACCGTCTGATTTAAATGCTGAAATAATGAAGGCGTCCATGTGACAGCACAACCAAACACTATTCGCTTTTCAGAGATATTCATGGCTCGTGAGAGGCTGCTGTCCAAGGTGCTGATATCTCTCTTATCAGTGGGTTATCTGCGTGGCAGTAACGCTGAAGGCTCTCTGGCAGGGCTGAGCTGCTCAAGGCTTTGGGCTGAATCTGACTCACGAAGACTCGCGAAGGATGCATTTCTGTAAGTATGCGATAAGGACGCTCAGTGTGACGCAGCGGCTTGATCTCAGATTTTTCATCTCTGTGCAGCCTTGAAAGAGATCAGTCAGTTTTCTGCAACAGTGCCATTAAAATATGACAAACACTCAGAAGATCGAGTTCTGAACAGGCAACATGACTCTTTTTATGTTTTTTTAAAAATTTCTACTTACGAAACCTCAACAACCAACGATAATAATCTCTATACCTTTGGAGCTCAGAGAGGGAGTGCGTGTTTATTTAATTCGACCAATCACAACACAGGACTATGGTTAATTAAACCACTGACTATGTAAATGCTCCTTCTAGCAGTGCAGAAAATCGAGCCCCTAAGGGGGCCCCTAAAAAGAGACTTTTAGATGTTTACAACAAACCTTTTACAACACTAATATTCTCAGTGCAGTCAGATCCGGTTCCATTGAACATTTATTATTTTCCAAGACCAATATCTCTTTACTGCAAAGCTTTAATGCACAAGCTGCAAAATATAGTATTACTCCACTGTAATGCTACTGTACTCCAGCATCTCATGTCTATTTCCAGCAGAACGTGTTGGGTGTCTTATAGAGGTCACAGGTAATGGACAGACAATCAATATCAATGTGCGTAAGACTGTGTAATGGGATATATGATCCAGAATGAGTCTGGGATAATGATCCTAATCATTTGATTTGCTGACAGTTATAAAGTATTATAATGCACAAAAAAACTTTCTTTTGATATTTGGGTATAATTTGTATATAATTTGATAATTGTTTTTTTTTTGGGCATGTGCTGTGGGGAGATTTTATAATAGTTCCCTTTTAAAAAGATGTTTCTTAACTGAAGTTTCCTGGTTTTAAATATCCTATTTTAAACACATCACAGTATGTGTCTTTCTGCAGTAAATTCTACTTTATAGTTATTACAATAAACACAAACACTATTTGACAGTATGAAATGTAATTTCTAAACGTAATGCACGGTAATAAACAAATAAAAACACTGAAAAGTAACAGCAAGATTGAACATCGTGCTTTGACCGAACCACTTTGCCCTTGAGTTTCTGGCCATCTTAAAGACAAGGTTACAGGAAGTAAAAGAGCTGCTGTCAATATCCAATAAATCAATCATTTGATTCAGTAATGCCTCTAAATTATGGTGCCTTTAATTATGTAGACAACTGATTGTGTTGAATTGGATTTTACTGATTGTTTAAAATATAATATGCATTATGAAACTCATAAAGGATTTGTGCTACACAAGTAAGGCTCTCCTCACCTATTACAGCAAAACCTACATCTGTCTTCAGTGCACTGGTACACAGCCAGCAGCATGTACAAGATAAATGGGCCAGGGTCGAGTACAAGGACAAAATGTGGCACTAAGCCATTTGACTTCAATTCAAGCAGCTCTGAGACAATAAAACTCACACACGAAATTCATAACCCATTTAGTTTTCTGTAATTTGATGTTTTTTAAAAAAATTATGGTGGGATTTCATTTTAGGTATCAAGTGCAAAATTCGGTGAAAATGTACAACAGTGTCTGTATACGAGTTATGATTTTATGACGTCCTCAAAATAACTTCAGTTGTCTGAAGATCATAAATGAAGCAGCAACCTGCTGAAATCTCCAATGTATAAGCTTAATTCGAGCTCTCTTTTTTACACTTGCGTGCATAAAGCTGAACAATGCATTGAGTCTGGACCATCTCAGAATCCACGCATGTCCACACAGTCATGGTGAAGGTCAGTCTAACAGAAGAGCAGATTGGCTCATTTCAGCCAGATCTGAAAACCACTGCAGCTTCCCTCTGCAGTGCCCTCTAAATCTACCAGCTCAATAGTTAACCAATTCCTTTACCTATTACAGCTGCCCGTCTGCTACAGCGCTAGTCTCCATAGCACTATGTTGCCCATATGTTCATATGTTACCCATGGCGGCCAATCCACAATTGATAGTTCTCATACCGAGGGGTCATCACAGACCCCAAACCAGACTGAAAAATATGCCCTCAGCACATGTTTATTTACTGATCTACTAAAAGCATTTAATTAAATAGAAGGCTAATGAGGTTTTGGCTCTCCTCTGGAGCATTTGCTATAATTGCTTGTAATGTAATTTCAGCAGACTGCTTGTGCTCCTCTGCTAGCGCACAATGTTTGGGCATCCTGCTGATTTAATAATGCAGAACAGATTGAAATAACTGTAAAGATGACATGTAAATCAGTTTAGAGTTTGATTCTGTTTCATTCTTGTCTTTTTTACGTTCAGAAATGAAATGTGATTCAATGTGAAGGATTCTATTGGGAAATGGCTTGTGTTTAATGGCGTTTAACCAGAAGTCTTTGTACTTTGTAATGTCACACAGATTGGTGGATGAACTTGTTGTCAAAATGATGACGTCAAAACATTAACCCGGCTAACAAGGAACGTTCCCAGAACGTTGGCTAAGGTTCTCTAAGAGTTATTAAAAACGTTTCACGGTAATGTTAGTAGAACGCTTTTTAAAGTTATGTGGCATATATTAAAAACGTTATCGTAAGTAGTTAGTGAAACGTTTTAAAAACGTTACAGAACCGTTGGATAACGTTCTTATAACCAAACAACGTTAATACAACGTCTAAAATCTGAACGCTCCAAAAACTTTCAAAATAACATTTTTCCCGTTTTTTGTTAGTTAATGGAAACGTTAGGGAAACGTTCTCACAACCTAACGTTGTTAGCTGGAAGATGAGACTGTTTTCCCAAAGCAACTTCAGCACAGCATGAAAACGTTGTTATATCGCCAAGATCGACCTGAATTCACCGCAGTGTGACAAAACTGATCAAATATTAAAACGCTGGACCATCGCACTCGATTTGAGACAGATGACAGATGCGTCTCTTACCTCAGATGCTTCCGGGAACTGAACGGAGAGAAGGGGCTTTTGGTCCGCCGTGAGGAGACGCTCCTGGCCGGGCTCCCGTCATCCGCCTCCTCCACGTTTAACTGCGGTATGATCTGTCCTCCTACGGTACAAGCCATATTTTTTGACCGTGTAACAGTAAAGTTCAGCTCAGGACTCAGGGATGAGGACGGGATGTGTTGTCTGTGGATCTGGACATGGGCTGGACTGCGGAGGCTGCAGAGAAGCTGCAGGTGAAATGACTCAAAGGAGATTCGATTTCAAGGGACTCATGTTCATGTTACCTTGTAAGACATCATGCTCAGTTATGATACCTTATTTAAACTTAAGTGTGTGAACAAGTCAACCAAACAAAATGTCGATCACTTACCTCATTCTCAACATTATTTTTGGCTCTAATCCTTTTAACCCGTTGAATGATTTACCATATATTTGCAGTCGAAATGCTATAGGTACCACAATTATTGTGGCTGTAAACCTTTTTCAAACATTATACAAATCTTTCGGAATGTTGTTTTGTGACTTTTATTTTGTTTTGTTGTCTTTTGACTTGTAATTACTGTACAAAAGCGAGACTTCTGAACGAATGCAGATTTTCACGTTTAACAATTACAACAACATTATGTTCTGTTATGTAATTCGGAGCTTGTAATATTGTGTCGTGGGTTCTAGTCACGTGCTCTCTACGTGTTTGAGTTACGCTCCATTACAGTGTAAACGAGATGCTGGTCTGATTAAATTTAGTCAGAACTTTTAAGAGTTGTTTTTAAATTCATGTTTGGGTCCTTGCACAGCTGATGTGTGCAGTTAAAATGAGACCTTAAAGGGACCGAACACCTTACGTCTGAGGGACTCAGATATACAAATATGAAGGTTTTAAATAAAAAGACCTTTCTTATTATTTTTTATTTAATATATTTAATTTACTTTATTTAATATACTTAAAACTAGAAGTTGATTATTACTGTACAATAGTTGATTTTCACTGTATAAGCTAGTCCACTCAAAAGTAGTCACTGGTACATCTGGATGTTGGCCAGCAGAAGGCGCTATTGTACTGAGACCGTGTTGGACTATCCTAAACCTCAGATCATTTTATTGTAACTACGAGAGAGATTACAACATTTCAGCAGAATATCTCATAACAGAATAGACAGGAGGATCGATTGAAATGTAAAGGATTAGGTTTCCTTTGTATAGCAGATTTGGGTCGGTCTTCTGGTGTTCGTGTGTTAATTATTTGTCAGAGTGCAGACTGATGAACAGACCTGAATACCAATGAGAGGCGAGAACAGTTTCACCACAGCGGAAGGATTAAGGAATGAATAATTAACTTTTTATTATAATTCTTTGTTCATCAGACGCCTGAGAACTCCAGACAATTATTCCAGACTTGATGTTTTGTCGCTCTTTGGAGCTGGAACATTCATCTGAGCTCATGATGTACTTGCTGGGGTACAAAAGTTTGATACACAGAAATACTTGAACAGTCTGTTTATACACACACACACACATATATATGTATATATAATGATTTTTGGTTGCTTTGAGTTTGTATGTTGATTCATTATTTGAATAAGGAAACATCACTGTACAAAAAACTAATTCCAAAAGAGGAAAATGTTAATGTCAAAAACTTTTCATGCAATTCAAGAACCTGATGTTTACATTAATTCTTTAGGCAGGCGCTCTTATCTAAATCTGATCTTGTGAATCAAACCTATGACCTCCCGCTTGAGCTACACGAACAGAGCAACACAGTTTCATTGGCTTGCCATTGAATGCTTTATTACAAACCAAAAACTCATCAATATACTGTACAAATATACATTTGAAATAGAGGGAAATATGTACAAGGCTCGTCTCGTCTTTTACAAATAAAGGAAAGTCAGGAACCTTTACAAAAATACTGGTGGTGTCCTCACTCATGCGGCCTTAAAACACCAGACTGACCGACTAATCTATAGCAAGCACAGCTGAAGGAGTCCTCGACAGTCATTTTTTCACTCACTGTTTATTCGGTATATTGAAATTCTATGTGGATACAAAACGTCTCTTATTTACATGAACAACTTTTTAACCAAAACTTTTTCATTTTGTTTTTTTAGAATATAATATACTGATATTAGCTTTAGCCAAAATGCTCGTCTTTCTCTAGCTATCTGTGTCATGCAGATCCATTGCCAAATATGTTTAAATGCAAATTCGTTCAAGCAACTGTATGCAGGGTGTTTAACATTACAGCTCAGCATTCAAACTGTCCAGCTGTAACTGAGCAAACACGAACTCAGCTGAACCATGCGTCTCAGCACGTATTAACAGCACACTCGGCCTTACAAAAACAGCGGGGTGGCGAGAAACGACTAATATGACTGTACTTTACTGTACTTCATTGTCTCACTTTGCCTGTGTGTGAGAGATCTCAAAGCTGGAGAATCGATGAGGCTGCGAGTTAAAAACTAAATCAATGAAACTCAGTGCTCATCCTGTGTTCTTTTGCATCAGACCTAGAAGTTCTTGATTTCTTCTGAAGGATTTGGATGAATAAGGTCGGCTTTTGGTTCCTCAAGCGTAAAGAATTGGGATAACATGCGAGTCTGCGTCAGGCGTAACGCGACGGGATGGATATTCCGAAAACATTGTTCTGTCTCACACGATCTGTCACTTTGAATATGTTCTGACATCTTGTTCAGCCGCCTAATTCAGTCTGAAGAAATAAAAAAGACTGTCTCTTTGAGGGGAGAAGCCCATGTCATGTTTCCCTGCTGTTTATAAATACGGTCTCAAAACACAGCTGGTGGTGTGCTGTGGATTCTAGCACGCCTACAAGCACTAGAAGTCATTCAACGGTATCAAAATAAAAGAGGGTAACAAAAAGTAAAACTGAATTTTTATTATTAAAGTGGCTTCATAAAAATAGGTTAAAAAGGCTGCTGGTTGTACTGTAAAATAAGTAAATCCTACAGTAACTTATTTCTGCATAATGTAAAGCTTCTAACTACTACTGTACTGTAGCTACAATAATGCATTGTTTGCTAAAAGTCATAGACTATAAGAGTCTAAAATCTAAATGGTAAATTTAAGAGAAAAGCACAAAATAGTCAGCTATACAATATTAAACATTCAAACAAAGATTGCTCATCCATAGACCCAGGCAAAATCCAGAATTAATTTAAATGCGGTAAAGTGAGCTGAAATAACCACATTCTTGTTTGTAGAATAAAGTATTATGAAATTAGCCAAAATATCGCATAAAAACACAAGAGGAGGCTGTGAATGTGTAGAACTTTGTAAATGACGGGCGTTCCAATTCTGTGGAATTCTGAAGAGCTTCCGGTGAAGTTGTGCATGCACAGATTTCATCTGAGCTTGTTCGTTCCGTTTCGTCTGAATAATTTACACTGAAAACTGAGTGATTCGTTTCATTCAAACAAACAAGTGCAGAACATGCCTGGCCCAACCTCATCTAACTTGCATCCAATGGGAAACACCAGCCAAAAACATGATTCCCAAAACCGGAGCCAAACATTCCCCAACTGACACAATCAACCCCATTACTGCAGATACTGTTTATATTATCATGATGAAACCATTCCAACTGTGAATGAATGATTTAAAGGGAATGACACACATTACAAATGATTTAGATACTGATAGATATTTAAAACGAATATTTATACTGTATGGATTGTTATAAATGCCTAATAAGTATGAAATGCTCTGAAGAGGAACAAACAAATCTACTGTTTCTTTGTGTTGTGTTTTGGGCCAATTGAAAAGTCTGTGCCCAGTAGGTGACCTGCCATTGGCTGTTGAGGTGTGATGCCTACAGGGCTGCCTGGCAAATGCTGATTGGCTGAGGAAATGAGTGGCAGGTGTGGATCCTTGTGGGGGCAGATAAGCGGGTGCTGGGGGGAGTCCTTTAGAGCGTGATTTTCTTATAGGTCCAAAGCTGTCAGTTCCAAACAAGCACAGACTGCAAGTGTGTGGTCAGGCATACAGGCTGTCTGGCTTGGTAAAGGCGGAGTTGTATTTTTGCCGCCTTTGTTTGTTCAAACCCAACAGAACAAAACAAGACACAGCCCCCCCCCCCCCACACACACACACCAGATTCACTTCTGATCTAATTTAGTGTGCACATTAGCACCAAAAATAAAAACAGTAAAGGGGGTTGTAGTGCAAAACAAAACCATTTGATTTCCAACAAAGGGGTGTGTCCTCATGTGGTCTAATGCCCTCTGTGAGGACTGGTCTTTGCTCACTGCAGTGTGTGTGTTTATCTGTGTGTGTTTGTGTGTTTGGTCCGCAGGTATTCCTAAACAGTTTGGAACGCCTTGGTTTGGGCAGGAATCATAACAGGTGTGGCGCCCATCCGTGCCAGGTTCCCCGGGTTGAGCTTAGCTGGGCTGGGTTTGGGGCTGCCGCCAGGCTCTGCTAGTTTGGAAACCATGTGGTTATATGCTGGCGGTACCGGAGTGAAGTTTTCTGGCTGTCCGTCCTCTTTAACAGCAGCTACCATGGGCAGTCGAGGCCTGGGGCCACGGTGGGCGCTGTTGTGCACCATAGACTGAGTGGAAGAGGCCCCAGAGCGAGAACTACCAGACCGGGAGGAGGAGAGCGAATTAGGCTTCACAAGTTTGGCCTTGGGAGCCTCGGCATCCTCCCTGTTTCACAAGCAAGAGTGAAAGACTGTGAGATTCTACACAATAACCCACAAATATATTGTCCCAGATCCTGCGATACACAGATACACGAATACACAAATGCTGTTGCACATTCTTGGCCAGGTTACTGCTGCAATGCTGCTGCTCTGTTATGCATCACTCTGACATCAGGCAGAGAAGTGTGTGTGTTTATCTTCCTGTTGTCGGCATTGTTAATGCTCAATCTTCCATAAAACGTGCATAATTCATTCTGACAGATGCAAATTAGCCCCACCATGAATAAAAGACAACAAACAGAAACAGAGTCGATGCTTTAACAAGCATTGCACACAGTGTCAAGACCCAGTGTTGCAAGAACATCAAATACACTGTTTTTATGCTTTTGGTTGTGTGTGTGTTTCACCTTATTTCATTGGGTGCGTCCTCCTCTTCATATTTCTTTTTCTCTTTTTTGCGGAAAACAAGCCAGACGATGAAGATGATGAGGAGTACACCGAAGGACACGCCCACCACTGCGCCAGCCACCACGCCCATGCCCCGTACGTCTGGGGAACAGTGACATCATTACAGCTGTTTCAATTGTATATTGGTGGCGAATTATCGAAATTCGATATCGAAAATATCGAATTAGTGGCGCTAAAGACAAATATCATTACTAACTTTTATATTCCAGCTAGCTAGACAGGTATGCAATTACATTTATAAAATCACACAAGCATACACTGAAGGAGGCAACTGAGCCATATCTAGATACCAGATTTTTACAGAGACTTGTAAGTGTGTTTCTTATAGCTTAGCAACCACATACTGTAGCATTGCATAACCTCTCCGCTAGCAATTTTAGGTTGTAAGAACATTTCCCTAACATTTCCAGTAAGTAACAAAAACACCTTATCATGTTTTTTTAGGTTCTAGGAACATTTAAAACGTCCAGTTTTTTAGACGTTATATTAACATTATTGCTTGGTTATATGAACATTAATGAAATGTTTTAAAAATGTTTTTAATGTTCCTCTAACAACATAGAAAAGTGTTTTTGCTATGATATATTTTTTTTAAGAAACTACTACTTGCAGTTTAACTAACATTACTCCATTAAATGTTTTTGATAACTTTGAGAGAACTTTTGGAGAACATTAGCCAATGTTCTGAGTATGTTCCCTGTTAGCTGGGCCGCCGGAAAAACAGATACAACAGCTATTGTATTCTGTTCAAAAATATCACAAATCACATAGGCAGAACCCAGTTTAAACACTCACAAATTCTATAGAACACACTACTGCTACTTACTGAACATTCAACAGAATTATGAAAACACACACAATAAAGATTTCATGTTTAAAATAGTCAAACAACCAACAACAAACAACAAGCAAGTAACAGCCGACTTCCTCTGCATTGCAGATACATGACAGAGTGTTTTTCACTGTGAGAATCCTCCAGCAAACAGCCGAACATTAATCAACCTACTGCACTCGCCAAGTTCCTTTAATAATATGCCATTCTTTGCATGAATACAACTCTGTTCCACCCATATAATTAATTGTTTCTTCTAAATTCATCATCTGATATTTAATTATGCCGCAGAGATGCTTGAGAAAGGAAGGAATTAAATCAATGAATATGTGAGAAAGACAGATCTTGTATATATGGAAGTAAATAGTGCTGAAGGAACACAATGCTTAGCTCAACAGGTTGAGAGTTAGTGATAAACCTGCGTTGAAGGTAATTAATTAAAATGTTGGAGGCAAGACAACAACAGTGAAGCAAAACAAAAACTCTTGCACGAGTAATATGATTTGCACGAACCTTTTCATCTTTGCTTGTTATCAAAATGTCTCCCCTCTCTTACAAACACACACAGTGAATATATTCCGGATAATACCATACTGCCATACCGCTCATGCTATTTTAGTATGCAAGTATGCATATGTGGCTGACCTAAAACATTTGTATCCCACAATGCATTGCTCTGGAGCTTTTGTGTGCTTCAGTGTGATAAATAATCACATGCAATCACAGTCTTTACCCTGTAATGGTTCAGAATGGCAAACATAATGGAAAAATATAACAATAAAAGTAATAATAATAACAAATATTTTCAACTTGATAACTAGCTATCACCTGCTGCATTAAACATGCAAAGCAAAAATGACAATAATGTAGCATACCACTGTTGAAAACATTTATCATTACATACTATCTACTGTGGTACTGTTATCTATTTTTAGAAAACAATAGGCTATAGAATATATGAATATAAATATATAGAATATAAACAATATAGGCTATATCATTTCAGACAGCCACAGATACTTACAGTGAACTTTGACCTCTAGTGTGCAGCTTTCCTCCCCGACATCATTGCTAGCGGTGCATTTATAGACCCCCGCGCTGTCCCTCGACAGATTTCTCAAGGTCACGATCTCAGGGTTCTTAAGATCTAGAACACATAAAGTTACTTCACTTATGGTCTTACACGTTAATATTTGTAATGTTGCACAGCAATTTCACTTTCACTGAGGACAGAAAATGTCATTTTTGAGGAGAAGTTGTCAGTTGTTTTGACACAAACATGATGAAACTTGAGTGCTTAGGGCTGTTTGAGGGCACAGACCAAGCTAACGGGGAAAGTTAGAACACCGTCTAACGTTCTCTTAAATTTCTCTCACGACCTTGTAGAAGTTTTTTACATCGTATGTCAAAAATGTTTGTCTTAAATTGTTAGCGAAACCTGTTTGAATAATAATCTCATAACCAAGCAATAACGTTAATACAACATTAAAGAAACAGGACGTTTGTTCCTAGAACGTTCAAAAAACATTTTTAAAGTTTGGAAACGTTTTTACAACCTAGCTGGGGAGATGCTGGTACAGCGTACGTTTTTTCCCATAAGTCATCTCTCCCGTACAGTCTCATAAGAGGGGCTAATTGAGGAGCCAGTGAAGCATGTGGGGTAAAAACTGCTGATGGAATTGGTGTAAATTGAATTTGAGAATGCTTGCAGTGTTAAATTGGCCCTCTTGTGTCTTCATCTATTTTCTGCTCCTCCAGAGAGAGGACGTCCACGTGATTTACTCCCCACACTTGCTAGATACACTTAACACTGTGTTCTTCCTCTGCAGGAGAGTAGCAATATGAACGAATCCGAGCAAAGCGAATTACTTAAGATTTAAAAATGAGGGCAACAGGTTACACTCAAACAATAATCTGTGTATTGACGATTAACATTAGATTGTGTGAATGTGGCACCGATGTGCCGCCATCAGTGCTGCTTGCTAAGGCCGACGTCATTATTACTATGAATTATTACTATTATTACTACAGTTTATTTTATTATTAACGCTTCTGCTTGGTTATTGGAATATTTAAACGTTTTTAACGTTTTTTAAACATTTGACTAACAACGTAAGAAAAATGTTTTTAATATTTGTTATGTAACAATAAAAAGATCGACTAATGTTTGAGAGAACTTTCAGAGAACACTGGCCAATGTTCCGAGAATGTTCCCTGTTAACTGGGTTGGCAGTTTGCCCAGTACACAATCACCTAGCAACTATGAAGAAATGCCTAGCAACCACTCAGAACACACTGACATTGGGGTGGAAAGTTTCACATGGATACCATTGCAGCAAATTTGTTTGTGGACAAAGAAGCACAGAAACGTCACCAAAACACAACTGGAAATATATTCTATGTACCTTCGTTGGAATAATTTGAACAGGTGTCTGACATGAGCTCACCTATAAGGGCCAAAGGTGGGAGCTTTCCGGCATATTTTCCTTTATCCAAGAGTCTCTCCCATTTGTAACTTATTGGGTCAGAACCATCTGTAGACTTGCAGCTCATTCTGACATCACTTCCTTCCAGCAGACGACCCTCCATCCAGCAGCGTGGTTTGGACGGTTTCACTGCATGTCACAGAAAAGACGACACATACGTGTTGACTATAACACATCGTCCATAGTCACATGTCTAAACAATGTAAAGCAGCCCTGCCAACTGACAGCCATCTGAATATATCTGTCTTGCACAGTATATGTCATTATACAACATAGCCCCACTGTGAAACCCACATTGTTAGTCTCACACAAAGCTACAATGGTCATAATACGTTTTATAATGGATTACTGTGTTGTAAACAAAGATAGATCTCTACAATCACACCCGCACATGCACTTCTGCCCTCCATTCATTGTACCCCAAGTAAATCACATTGGGAAACTCTTAAAACCCAGTGTGGTGCCACTGAGCTCTATAACATGAATCTGTAAAACAACCCGTTCTCCGCTCGGTTCTCGACCCCCGCTCCAGCCGCAGCAGTCATCAGCATCTGTTCCTGCCGCCTCTATGTGCTGAGGCAGGACAATTCTGCTCCGGCTCTCACGGGGGGATGCAATTACAGTCTATGAGTGGGATGCGGGTCCCCTCCATCTCCCGACGCTGTCAGGATCACTTACGGCGTACAGAGGATGCCGCAGTCGTCTCCGCTGCCAAGCTATTATCTTTGTGTTGAACAAGACAAATGCTAATGTTTGTCCCTCGGAATCTAACGTGTCGTTTGAGAGCCGCGAGCCATTTGTACAAATGTATGCGTATAAAATGTAAGTTGTGGTGCTGTTAAATATATTTGTAAGGCAAGCGAAGTGGTGAGGAACGAACGAGGGAATAAAGAAAGAATTAAAAAAAGCTGGCTAATGTTTCCACACAGCAGTTGTTGTTTGTAAAACATTGTAGAATTTACAATCATATGTGGTGAATGAGCAGCTGTATGTCGATGAAAGGTTCTTGTGCAAGTTAAATTTAGCTCTAATTCTAAAAATAAATCCCGTTCTATATTAAAAATGTTTATTTCGATGTATCTACTCTAGCAACTAGTAGTTAGCAACTACTTTTTCTAAAGAGAAGCTTGACTGTAATGTAACTACTTCAAATTACGACTAGCTAGTAGCTACAGTTTCAAACTGTTTTTTCCACACTGCCACGCACAATATTTGCAGTTACACGTTGTTCTTATTGTCAGACAGACGCTGAATGTCATTTCTTGCTAAGATCGGGCACAACTGATGCGTAATGCTGAGGGACAACATCCTGGTGCTATTTTTGGGTCTTTACTCTGTGACATGAGCATCTGTCATGTCTTTATCGTTCCCTGGGCCTACAAGCGGAGTTAATTAAAGCCGAGCTGCGGGGCTGAAAACTCACAAAGCACGATGAGGTTGACTGTGTTCCAGTAGTACTTTCCTCCGTTTTTGACCTTGCAGATGTATTCCCCAGAGTCGGTGAGCAAGAGGTCACTGATCATAAGCGAGGCGTCGCCCTTCAGGTAGTCGCCCGCCAGGGACAGCCGCCCCACCTCGCTCTCGTTGGGGTCGTAGATTCGACCCGCAAAGTAAGTGATCAACTGGAAGAAGAGAAAAAAACTGATTAATCTCGTGAAATTCTTTGAGTTAAGGGTACAGTCCGGTGTGTGTGACTCAGAGGTGAGGGTTGAGTCACGGTCCGCGCCGGCAGTAGGAGCAAAATCTTCATGTCACTTTGAATCAGGCTTTTCTTTGCTCGGTTATATTTGTCTTTCGATATATTTTGTCCCTCATACACAACAAAACAAAGGCAAAGCTATTCTGCTTGCCAGAAACTGACCTTTTTGCAGATTAATGTTTTTTGACTTTTTTCTTCCCTTTCTTTGCAACTCAAGAAACCTTCACAACAGAGTGAAAAATGATCTATGAACAAGTTAAAGCCCAAAATATAGCTGCAAGCTGTATTTTTTATGCCTTTGCCCAACAAAAAAAGTTGGCAGAAAGGTGTATGGATATAATAATATTCTACAAGCCCACGGAAATACATAAATAGAAAAAGCAGGACTTTAGTGATCCCAAAGTTTTAGCTTAGACCAGGTTTAATGCACTTTGGCCAGTAGGGAATTTTGGTCAGTAATACACATAAAGTTTCATGATTAAACATCAAAGTCAATAAAAAAAGAATATTAAAAAAATATTTTTAAACATTCTGTTCAAAAGTTCTAGACTAAAATGTACCTGAAAGTTTAAACTGCCGGTCAAACAAGACAGTTTGAGAAACTGCCCCCAGAACTGTCACCTGGAATTTTAGGACTGACCCCAATATGAGAGCCAAATTTCACATCTAGTTACATACGGATGCTGGGGCTACCATAGAATGCAGATAAGGAACAGGCAGATTAACACATACAACAGGTTCATATGCACATTCAGAGCTTGGACCCTAAAACCCATCTCTTTTGTTAACAGGCTACATGTTTTGTCATGTAGAAAAATAGCTCCAAAACGATTCATCGCTGGCAGGAAGTTCATTTGGCTAAAGGTGCGGTTTTGACCCCTCTTGTCGGATACATTGTGTCAGAAAAAACCTCGAGGGCTGGCTTGAGCTGAGGCCAGATTAAAATGTAAAACTTGTCCCTCGGCCAATTCTACCATTAGGTCATAAAAGTAATTGTTGGGGGTAATATAATAAGGCAGCGTGACATGTTAAAAGCGAGTGTTTTAACGCTGCTGATCGCAGCTGGCTGATGATGCAGTCTACGGATAACCCTTCCCATCATCTCACAAACAACGCCTGGGCAGGGTTGAAAACAGCACTGCAGTGCAGATCAGAGACTCGGACGCACTGCATAGCCGAAGGCCAGCATCAGCACCAGCATCAGCACCAGCATCAGCATCAGCATCAGCATCAGCATCAGCATCAGCATCAGCATCAGCATCAGCAGCACAATGTCGCAGTGGCGGGAGATCAGAGGAGCTCGTACCACTTTCTGCCGAGAGCTGGAC